>JAUMJL010002628.1:0-29849 GCA_033558185.1 Dromococcyx pavoninus
GGTGCGCGGGCCGGGCCCCGCCCCCGGAGGCGGGGCGCTACAGGCCACGCCCCTCTGGTCAAACGGGAGAACGCAGGCGGACCGGGCCCCGCCCCTCCGCTCTCGGCCCCGCCCCACCTTAGGCCCCGCCCCCGTCACATCCTCGCAGGCCTCGCCCCTCGTTGCAGGCCCCGCCCCACCCGCGGCCGCCGCGAAGGAGGCGGAACCGGTTGTAGCGGAGCCCGGGGCGGGCGGAAAGGGGGCGGCAGCGGCGGCACCGGAGGAGGCGGAGGAGGAGGAAAAGGCAGCAGCATCATGGCGGCGGGGTGCGAGCGGCCGAGCGCGCCTCCGCCCCCACCCGCCGCCGCTCCCGCTCCCGAGCCGGGGCTCGCGGAGCCATTGCCCAAATAACCGCCCCGCCGGGCCCGGCGCCGCCCGCAGCGCGGCCATGGAGCTCCCCCGGCCCGCCTTCCCCGCGCTGCCGCAGCCTAGGGAGGACTCCGAGGTGAGCGGATATGGGCACCCCCGCGCCCCCAGTCTGTGGGGCTCGGTCCCTGCAGTGTCCCCCGGTGATGGGGCGGATCCCGGCCCCCCACACTCCCGAGCTCCCTCTGCATGCGGGGATCCTGCGGGATCCCATTGCAGGGCCCGTCTCCATGGTGCCTCCAGTACGAGTGCCATCCCCTTTTGCCCCCTGTCGTCGCCGTCACCCCCTCTGTCGTCGCCGTCACCCCCCCTTTTGCCCCCTGTCGTCGCCGACCCCTTCCTCTTTTGCCCCCCTCGTTGCTGCCCCCCTCCCCTTTTGCCCCCTCTTGCCCTTTTTGCCCCCTCTCGTCGCTGCCCCCCTCCCCTCTTGCCCCCTTTTGCCCCCTACCTTTATACCTACCCTGCCCTCTCCCCGTGCTGCCCCTCTCCTCCCTCTCTGCACTGCTTGCCTTTTGCCCTCTGATGGTGGCCCCACCTCAACTTGGTGGCTCTTCAAGGTCTGCCTGTCAGCCAGCCTTTTGCTTTCCACTGCCTGATCCCTCTCCCTTTCCATGGCTGCCAGCCTTTCCTGTCGTCCAGCCCCACTGTCAGGGATCCCCTTGGATCACTGTTCCTTGCTTTTTGCTCTCTGATGGTGGCCCCACCTCTACTTGGTGGGTCTTCATGGCTTGTCAGCCTTTTGCTTTCCATTGCCTGATCCCTCTTCCTTTCCATGGTCACCAGCCTTTCCTGTTATCAAGCCGTGCTCTTGAGGAACCCTGACTGCTCTCCTTGCCTTTTGTCCTCTGATGGTGGCCCTGGCCCTTGCTGGCTCTTCATGGCCTGTCAGCCAGCTTTTTGCTTTCTCTGCCTGATCCCTCTCCCTTTCTATGGCCACCAACCCTGTCCCCCATCTGCTGCTGGCTGCCTGCTTTTGTACACGCCAAGAGCAATGTACCTGGCTGTCCCCTCCCAAACTGTTGCTGTCTGCTGACCCTTAGATATTCCAAAACCACTTTAGCACTCACGAAGGTGTTTTTATGGGGTTCTAGAGCCAGGACTTCTCTGCAAACTAAGGCAGGCGGCAATATCTGTGAAGATTAAACTGCACTCTGCGCAGTGTCAGGGAGCAAATCGGTCGGGTCAGCGCGGTGTCTGGTTTCTGAACTTGGCTTCTCACTCCTGACCCCGGGTGCTGTTGTGATGTGGTTCCATGTGTCGCATCCCGCTTTGATAGTGTTAGATACACGGTGCAAAATGTCATGGGGTTAGTGTGGGAAGTTGGTGGTGGCTGAGCTCTCCAGAGGTTGTTGCGTATTCCATAAACACCAGAGTTTATTTTAGTTTAAAGGGAATTATTGATGAATGTTGTTGTTGTGGTAAGTTGCTTGAAATATGGAGGTTACTGTGTTTTCTGGTTTTGTGGTCAAGATTTAATACCTTGGAGCTGTGGAAGAGTTTACAAGTGATCTTGGTGATTTTCAGGAAGTTGTAATCGGTTTGTGTCTGAATGCAAATTTTATACCAGCTTAAGGCTGGTATTTTTTGTATTTGTGTATTTTTAAATAACTTTTCTTTCTGGAGAAACCCATTGTGTTACCTACAGTTACTTTTGAAAACAGCTAAAGGGATGAGGCTGGGTGGATCACTGAACCTGGTTATGATGAGAATGGCTGAAAGGGAGTGTGGGGTTGAAATAGTTTTAAACACAGAAGTCGCTGCCAGTCTAATGACTCCTTGCTGATCAAAACAAGTTATAGAGTTGTGAAATGTTTTACGTTGGAAGGCACCTCAAAGCCCATCCAGTTCCAACCCCCCTGCACCTCCTACTGGATCAGGGTGCTCAAAGCCCCATCCAGTCTGGCCTTGAACGCCTCCAGGGATGGGGCAGCCACCACTTCTCTGGGAAACCTGTGCCAGGACCTCAGCACCCTCAGCATAAAGAATTTCTTCCTAATGTGTAATCTAAATCTTCCCCCTTCCAATTTAAAGCCATTCTCCCTTATCCTATCCCTGCACTCCCTGATCAGGAGCCCCTCCCCACATTTCCTGGAGCTCCTTTCAGTACTGGGAGGCTGCTCTAAGGTCTCCCCAGAGCCTTCTCTTCTCCAGGCTGAACAACCCCAACTCTCTCAGCCTGTCCTCATAGCAGAGGTGCTCCAGCCCTCAAAATCATCTTTGGGGCCTCCTCTGGACCTGTTCCAACAGTTCCACATCCATCTTATGTTGGGAATTCCAGAACTGGATACAAGGCTCCCGATTGGGTCTCATGAGAGAGGAGCAGAGGGGCAGAATCCCCTCCCTCCCCTCTGGTCCCACTGATTTGGATGCAGCCCAGGACACAGTTGGCCTTCTGCACTGTGAGTGCACATTACCGGCTCATGTTGAGCTTCTCATCCCCTGGAATCCCAAGTCCTTCTCCTCAGGGCTGCTCTCAATCATGTTGTCCCCCATCCTTTATTGAAAGCATGGAATAATATAATGCAGAATGTACTTTATTTTTTCTTTTCTTCCTGCTCTCTCTCAGTAATATAATATATAGAATGTTAGAGATTCACATGGTGAGAGACCGTAGTGGGGAGTTTCAGGAACTGTTTTTAAAACCTTTAAGTTAATTTTTTTTCAAGCACCTTAGAATCATAGAATCATTTGGTTGGAAAAGACCTTTGAGATCTTCGAGTCCAACCATACCTGTCCACTGCTAAACCGTGTCCTGAAGTGCCACCTCTACACATTTTTTGAATATCTTTAGGGATGGTGACTCCACCGCCTCCCTGGGCAGCCTCTGCCAGTGCCTGAGAACCCTTTTGGTGAAGGAATTTTTCCCAATATCCAATCTGAACCTTCCCTGGTGCAACTTGAGACCATTTTCATCTTGTCACTTGTACCCAGACCAGTACCCACCTCACCATAACCTCCTTTGAGGTAGTTGTAGGCAGCTGTAAGTTCAAACATTTGTGTCTATCTTGATCTAAATACGTGATAGTTGGGAGAGTTTGAGGGACACAGATAAGTTAAAGGCAGTGTGACAAAGTTTTCTTGGAGATAACTTATTAAACACAGCACGGGAGACTTCAGCTCAATCCTTAAGAAGATGCTTTGGAAAAACAAACTAAGGAAACTAAAATCATTCTGCCCACATAATAGTTACTCATATAAAGCTGAGAATCATCTCCTGTGTGTTGATTATAGTGAGGAGGCCCTTTAACAAGGGGTAATCTGATATTGGTTCAGGACGTTGGTTATGTGTTGTTTAATGCTGAATTGGTAGATTTAATTACAAGATATTTGGAGAGAAAGAAGTTGGGGAATCCCTGGGTTTCCTTCCTGATGTAGACTGCTCCAGAGTAATTGCAACTTTGTGGTTGTTTTAAGGCAATCAAACTGCCACCCCCAACTCCCTTCTCCTGCTTGCACTATGTGACAGCTTAAATAATAATAATAATTATAATAATAATAATGCCAATCAATGGTTGACTGCACAGCTTCGCACTCACTCGTGCTGGCACAAAGGAAAGCCAGAGAGCAGGCAAAGCTGTCTGAGGTGGTGAGAGCACTGGGACTGACTCAGGCAGGCTGCAGAGATGTACTCTGGAGAAATAGGTCAGTTTTCTGGCCTGCAGATTGCTTACAATGACCCTAATCCGTATGTAGTAATAAAAATCACTGGATTTTTAGACTGCTGACCTTGACTGATGGTACTTTTTGGAGCTTCTGAAGTGTGGCTTTAAGAGATGCTGGTGATATTTACCTGCTGGTGAGAGTTATGCCTTCTTTGCATTGCTTGTTTGATACACTCTCAGGAGCTGATGGACCGGGGGTTTGTTCTCCTTAGGACTGGGTAACGTGTGTCACTTTTTACCCCTGCAGTTTGTGTGAAGTTGAGGTTCGTTCAGGCGGTGAAACTGTGTTGGTTACAGGCCAAGCACAGATGGGTTCTGGGAAGCGTCTGCCACACTGCGATGGAAGTGTGTGTCAGCGCTGGCCTGTGGTGCTTCCTCCAGTCTGTTCTCGTAGGCTGGGTAGGTTGTCCCCTTCTGCAGGAGTCTGGGATAAACCAGCTCCTGTCTTTCAGTGGTGAGTCTGTGGCAGTTAGACGCTGAAGTCCTTCTGGCAGGTCCTTATGCCATCTGAGTGTGTTCTAGTCGTGAATTTTTGGACAGTAGAATCATAGAATGGTTTGCGTTGGAAGGGACCTTAAAGCCCATCCAATTCCACAGGCAGGAACACCTCCCACTGGATCAGGATGTGCTCCAAGCGCCATCCAACCTGGCCTTGAACACCTCCAGGGATGGGGCAGCCATGACTTCTCTGGGCAACCTGTGCCAGGGCCTCCCCACCCTCATTGTGAAGAATTTCTTCCTAATGTCTAATCTAAATCTTCCCCCTTTCAATTTAAAGCCTTAGCTATGTGCTTCATGTTAGCAGAAGGATTCTGCCCTTACTCCTTCATTGTGCTTTAAGAAAAGCCACTGCAAATGATCCTCTGTGCTAACTGGGAGTTAACAAGCTCGGTGAGGTGTCTTTAGGACCAATGTCCATACTGGGACCAGTGCTGTTTAGTATTTTCATCAATGATACAGACAGTGAGATCGAGTGCACCCTCAGCAAGTTTGTAGATGACACCAAGCTGAGTGGTGAAGTTGTCACACCACATGCCATCGAGAGGGACCTGGACAAGCTGGAGTAGTGAGCCTGTGGGAACCTCATGAGGTTCAACAAGGCCAAGTGCAAAGTCCTACACTGGGGTCGGGGCAAACTGCCGTTTCAATGCAGACTGGGCAGAGAATGGATTGAGACCAGCCCTGTGGAGAAGGAATTTGTGTGCTGGTGGATGAGAAGTTTGACACGAGCCAGAAATGTGCACTCACAGCACAGGAAGCCAGCTGTGTCCTGGGCTGCATCCAAAAGCAGCGTGGCCAGCAGGGCAAGGGAGAGGATTCTGCCCCTCTTCTTCTCTCTCCTGAGACCCTGCCTGGAGTCCTGTGTCCGATTCTGGAATCCCCAACATCAGAAGGATATGGAACTGTTGAGACAGGTCCAGAGGAGGCCACAAAGATGATCCAAGGGCTGGAGCACCTCTGCTATGAGGACAGACTGAGAGGGATGGGGTTGTTCAGCCTGGAGAAGGCTGAGGGCAGATCTTAGAGCAGCTTCCCAGTACTGAGAGGGGCTCCAGGAAAGCTGGGGAGGGGCTCTTGATCAGGGAGTGCAGGGATAGGATGAGGGTGAGTTGTTTTAAGCTGAAAGAGTGGAGATTTAGATTAGACATTAGGAAGAAATGTTTTCCTCTGAGGGTGGTGAGACCCTGGCACAAGTTGCCCAGGGAGGTAGTGGAGGGAGGTCCCATCCCTGGAAACATTCAAGGTCAGGTTGGATGGGGCTCGGGGAAACCTGGGTTAAAGATGTCCCTGATGGATGGGCTTTAAGGTCCCTTCTGACTCAAACCATTCTAAGATTGTAAGATCTGATCTCATGGCACTGTGTGAATTAGACTTCAAACTGCCTCCAAATTGGGGATAAAGCCTTTATGTCAAGGTGATCGTTAAGGGATCTGTGATCCAACTGCAATCCAGGCTGTAGTCTAGTAAGGGGGAGTGATAGTGTTATTGGCAGTTGTTATAATCCTGCCCTTGGGGTGTTTTGATATAAAGCTGTTGAGCTGTAATTCTGATTTCCTATACCATGGAGTACAAAGTTGCAGCCAAGGGTTCAGCTGGCCAGAGCAGACGAAGGAGCTGAAGCAGGTCAGCAGAATGCGTGGCTGTTGTTATCGTAACGGTTGTCTTCAGCTTTGCTTTCACACCTTGTGGTGCCTGATGCCCAGTGATGCTGAGCAGATTAGTGCAGGACCTAAAAGTCTAGAAATGTTACTTTTGGATGACAGATTCTCCTCCTTTACTGTTTTGATTTATTTTACTGGGTTTTTTTTTTCCCAGCACTTTTGAGAGCAGCTTCTTTCATTGAGGGCAGTTGTGGTGTGCAAGCCCTACTAATTCTAAGGCAGCAGCAATTTGACCATAATAATGAAAGTGCAGTGGTGGAGGTTTTCTTTAACCAAAGCTGAGCTTTGTCAGAGACCAACAGGATATGTCTTTTATATGTGAGAATTAGAATTAATTTCAGACATAAACTGCTGATTAGAAGTTGATATACGTGACATCACTTAATTCACACCGTGACATTCCTGCCAGTGAGGCATACACAGGATGTGTAAGGGGTGGTGTGGTGCTGTGGTTAAAAACCAGTCTTTGCTTTTGTGCAGATCTTGAGCAGAGACAAGTCTCGATGTCACGGCTGTTAAACTTCCTGATATGAATTTTATATTGAGTCCTGGCCAAGGTCACTCTTTCAGGAGAATGTCTCCATCTACACGCTGTGAGTGTAAAGTGACAGATTTTTGCCATTCAAGTGTTGTTCTGAAGAACAGGTACAAATATTAACAAAGTAACTGTTGGCAGAGTAACTCCATATAAATTCATAGAATCGTAGAATGCTTTGTGTTGAAAGACACCATGGATGTCATCCAGTCCAAGGCCCCTTGCAGTGAGCAGGGACATCTTCAACTTGATCAGATTGCTCAGAGCCCCATCCAACCTGACCCTGAATTTCCAGGGATGGGCAATCCACCACCGCTTTCTGCAACTTGTCCCAGTGTTTCACCACCCTCAGTGAAAAAAATTTCTTCTTAATATCTATTTAAACTTCTCTTTTAGTTTAAAACCATCACCCCTTGTCCTATTGCTACGGGCCCCGCTAAAAAGATTTTCCCTGTCTTTCTTATCAGCCCTCTTTAAGTATGAAAGGCCACAATAAGGTCACCCAGACCCTTCTCTTGTCCAAGGTGGACAACCCCAGCTCTCTCAGCCTGTCCTCACAGGGGAGGTGTTCCAGGCCTTTGATCATTTTTGTGGCCTCTTCTGGACTTGCTCCAACAGGCCCACGTCCTTCTTGTGCCGAGGACTCCAGAACTGGACACAGGTCTCCTGGTAGGGTCCCACGAGAGCAGAATAGAGTGGCAGAACCCCTTCCCTTGCCCTGCTGGCCATGGTTCTTTTGTTGCAGCCCAGGAGACAGTTGGCTTTCCGGGCTGTGAGCGTGCTTTGCTGGCTCATGTTGAGCTTCTCATCCACCAGGACCCCCAGGTCCTTCTCCTTAGCACTGCTCTCAATCTTTTCATCCCCCAGCCTGTGTCGATACTGAGGGTTCCCCCGACCAAGATGCAGGACTTTGCACTTGGCCTTGTTGAACCTCATGAGGTTTCCATGAGCTTCCCCAGCTTGTAGTATGATGTTGGTTACCAAGAAGCTCTTTGCAGCATAGACGATTCTCATCTATTCATTCATTTGTGTCTTCAACTCCTTTCAGGTAGAGATTGACTGTAGGTGGGGCATGGAGGGCTTGGAAATGTGTTTTGTTCCCTTTACTCTTGCTGGTCACTTCACTGTGGTCAATAATTGAAGTGTGTAGTCCCTGGCATTTCACTTGTGCAAACAGAATATACAGCAGATCCAGTGCTGTGAACACTCATCAGAGCAACTGGGAGATCCCTTAAACTCGTCCAGCAGTGACTCAGGTGCTGGTTTTTGCGGTGTCAGAGGTGAGCAGCTCCTCTTTGAAACGTTGGGATTGTTGGGTGGGGAGGCTGCATTCCTTCTCTTTAACTTTTACCTGGTGAGCACTGGAGATCACTTCTTCCAGTGAGTTATCACTTGCTCTGCAGAGCCTGCCAAATACTCAGGGTCAAGAAGTGCCGTTATCTGCCTGGCATTGGCATCAACAGTCATTTTCTTAGCAAATTCTTGTGTCTGGACTGATAAAAAGAGAAACTTTTGGTTATTATTTGTCCGTTGGTCATTTCAGACAGCGTGGAAAATATGGCTGATGAATGAATTCCTTAAAGTGAGAACCTCTGCTTGGGTTCAGTCTGCGTTAAGGTTGTTTTACATAATTTTGCATAACATTTGAATAATCTTGCATTGTTAGGTTTAAAAGCCTTGAAGGGCTGTCAGGCAATCAGCAGGATCAGTCTTTTTGTTGGTTTGTGCTCTTGTCTTGGATTGAATGTTTTCTTTCTACGTTCTCTCTCAGATATTTATTTTGCGGACTGGATCCCATTGCAAACTGTACCTTTTTGGCATTGATTTCTGGTGCCAGTACTGACCTTTTTTCCTTGTTTGGGGCATCTGTGGCATCTGTTGTCTCCTGGGTTTTGGTGTCCCTTGGACTATATGTTGCTGAATTCTTGCCTGCTTGTTTTGCACAGATCACAGCTGTTGAGACTTAACGCGATTTCCTGCTTTTAATGCACTTGAAAAGAATATTTGTAACATTGTGAAGTCCCCTTGACCCAAGTATTGGTGAATTTGTGTTTTTCTTATGCTCCAGATTAAGACTTCCAAGTTCTACAAGTGTATAAATGGAGTAATAAACCCACTTAAGCGCTTGTATACTCCTGGAGTACAACTTAAGCTTTTCAGAGTTCATTGCTCACAATATTGTTTTTATACTTGGACAGAACTGGGTTTTGCTTGCTTTTTGGTGAGTGAATTATGCTTTTGTATACACAGTGAGACAACGGGATTATGCTAAAGCACTCTGAGGTCAGCCTTCAAAGGATGCGGTTCCGTAAATATCATCCTTTTGTCACAGGATTCCTACTTTCTGCTGCCAGGAGCTTTTATTATTACAGCTGGAACGTGCAAAAATAACTTTGCTACCTCTCTGTCTTTAGCAAAGACCATTTCAGTGCATTTTATTTCCCTGTTTGCACTGCCATTTTAGGTAGTATTCAAATAATTGTTTTTAAGTGGCTTAGTGTTTGTTTTCTTTCTTGGAAATGCCATCCCAGATGCAATTCAAGTGGTTTCCAGCATAACTTTACTAAAATCCTTTCTAATTCCACTCCCAAGAGCTGGCCTTTCCGCAGTGTGTAACTCCATGTGTGTCTGAGGGAAGCACGGTGGAATTTTCTCATGTGTCTTAGTAATAAGAATCATAGAATGGTTTGGGTTGGAAGGGATCTTAAAAACACATCCAGTTCCAACCCACACCTCCCACTGGATCAGGGTGCTCAAAGCCCCATCCAACCTGGCCTTGAATACCTCCAATGGGGCAGCCCTGGGAAACCTGTGCCGGTGTCTCCCCACCTTCATCGTGAAGAATTTCTTCCTAATGTCTAATCTAAATCTTCCCCCTTCCAATTTAAAGCCATTCCCCCTCATCCTGTCACTACAGGCCCTCGTAAGAGGGTTCAACCTGTACAAGTGGACAGTGCTGAGGTTTAGGGGCCCACACCTCCCTTGGTGTAATCCTGACCTTGCTTTGGAACTGGAATATTTAGAATTTAACTTTCTTATCGTTTTGGGGAGCTTGGAACATAACAAGAGCAACATATGGCAAAGTTTTTTCTTAGCTGGTGGTGTGTGTGGAACTACCAGGGAAGATATGTAAATAAATGCACGCAGCCTGGTTGGTTTGATGGGTTTGACTATTGCCTTTTTTTTCCCCTCCAGCTGGTAGCTGAGCTCAGATCCAACTCCTTTGTGTGTGAGGGTCAAAGAATGAGTAAGAGCCTGTTAATAGCGGGCAGTGGGAGTTGTAGAGAAGGAAAGACAGGAATAGAGTCAGAGGAGGAATAGTCTCTGCCGGAGCATTTTTCTGTTCAGCTTTGACAGTTCTGTGAAACAGAGCAGTGGATGGAAATGTTGATCCTGGCATTTTCTCTGGATGGTTCTGATGGATTGAGCTGGGTGACAGTAAACGGTTGGCTGGGAATGGGTGGTTCCCGAGGGGTGAACTGTCACAAACCTGGGTTCTGTGGAAGGGCTAGCTGTGAATTAACAGCCGAGGAGGGTCGTGTCCTTGTGGCTGAGCACAGGCACGTGCATTTACTGTGTGAGGATCATTCAGCTGTGACTGTTCAGGGTGGAGAAAGGTGGAAGTTCACTTCAATGGCTTGCTGTGTTTCTGGAGAGCGTCTGTTTCTAGAGTTATTAAAGCTAAATTCTGAATATTCAAACAGGTTTATTTGACTGCATTTGGTGAGGCAGTGTGGATTTTAAGGGAGTTACCTGCTGTCCCTGTTATCTTCTAACTCTTTTTTCAGTGCCTGTAAGAATGTGCCAGTCAAAGGAATTTTTTTTGCTTCTCTGGCTGGTTCAGAATGTTCCAAAGCTGTTTTCCTTTTCCTTTTCTTTCCTCCCTGCTCCAGAGGTAGCTTTCTAAGCAGAGAGCTGAGGTGTGGATGGTGCAGCACACACACTATTCTGCACCAGCTTCATCATTGACGTGCAGTATGTGAGGTTTCTTCACATGAGCTTTCGAAATAGTGTTCCTTGCCCCTGAGGATTACTGTATCCTATGTGGAGAGTGAGCAGTCAGCGTGCCTTTTGTACAAGCTACCTGCTGTACCATCTGGAGGGAGCAGATTTTGCTGCTTTTATATCATGTGCACGTACAGATCTCTGCCTGAATGTGTTTTTCCCTTTATATGTATGTGTAATTATTTTGTATTTTATTTTTAAGGATTGGACCTATCCGATGAGGAGAGAGATGCAGGTATGGCATGCTTCCATTTACCATTTAAAAAGAAAGTGCCCTACAAAAGAGCTGGTACTGAAATCAATCTTTAGGGATACAGTGTCAGGTAACACCGTGGGAACAACGTGTGAGGTAGGAGGTTCTCAGGTCTCTGTGCGCAAGTACTAACCAAAAAAACTAACTTTGTCCTTTTCATTAGAATCCCCCAGGTACTACATTTTTGTCTTTTGGGAGATGATTGCTAAAAACGTATTGGAACTTTGCTTTTTAACTTCAGTTTTGTTGGAAGTAAATGTTCTCAAGAAGGGTGAATAATTAAAGTTTTCCTACCATGGTGTCAGCTCAGTTTTTGCACAAGATAAGATCTTAAGACCTTCATGTCTCTTGGTGAGGAGATAAATGGTTACAAATTGCTATTTTGCTACTCTTAGGACCAAGCTAGAAGACTCACTATGGGTGTATCTTTTACCACCAGAGCAGTTATTAATTACCAGACACGATTATATACAGAGTTATGAGTTCCCTTCATTTGATCTGGGGCTGGGTAAGATGCGGTAATCAAACTGGAACTTAGTCCAAATAAAGCACTGGCTTCCTGTTCCAAAAGAAGATCTCCTGCATGAAGATTGTGTTTCTTTTATTTTGCCAAATCAGTTCCCCCCTCCCTTGTCCTGTTATAAACGACACTCGATAACACAACCCTCTCTAGTGGATGAATTGTGTGTTTCTGTGGCCGTAGCCTGAGTTGAGTGTAATGTGTTATTTCAAATAATTGAGAATTGGTATTAAATGTCTGTTTTTTCTGCCTCTAGGAAATTTTACCTGGGTTATTTTTAGGCCCATATTCTTCAGCTATGAAAAGCAAGGTATGGTATTCTGAACTGTGTCTCATGAGGAAACTTTTCTGTGGTCACCTGTTGCTGTCCTGATAAGTTGGAGTCTTACCTGTATAGGTGTACATTTGGTACAAGTATTCCCCTTTTCAAGAGCAAATC
Organism: Dromococcyx pavoninus; assembly: GCA_033558185.1. Classification (NCBI taxonomy): domain Eukaryota; kingdom Metazoa; phylum Chordata; class Aves; order Cuculiformes; family Neomorphidae; genus Dromococcyx; species Dromococcyx pavoninus. The sequence goes on from JAUMJL010002628.1 coordinate 11,982, forward strand.
TAAACTGCTGCCTTGGGTTATACTTACAAGACTGAGTTTGCCTTAACAATCTTGTGAGTGAAAGGGTTACATCAGGAGCACCGACTCAGTGTTATCCTGTGGGCTGAAGCTCTGTGTGTGTGCATACTGAGACGTGTGTGCTCTCTCAGTTCAGCTTTCCCTGCTCCTTGCAAAGCAGAGAGAAGTGCACGTTTGAGGTGACTCACACACTAATTGCAGTGAGCATTTGTGTGTGAAAGTTTTGTATTAAAAATTGACTCTTTAGCTTAAATATAATTTTTCTTAAGAAAAGGTAATAGAGTCTTGCACATTGCTGATCAGGCACTCTGTTTCCTTTGCTCAAATGTTGCAGTACAAATCACAACTGGCAGCTCACATGCATGCAGTAAAGTAATATAAATTGCACCTACAGGGAGACACATTTCCCAGGGAGGTGGTGGAGGCTCCAACCCTGGAAACAGTCAAGGTCAGGTTGTATGGGGCTCTGAGCAACCTGATGGAGTTAAAGATATCCCTGCTCCTGTAGGATGTTGGACTGGATGGGCTTTAAAGGCCCCTTCCAGCCCAAACCATTCTATGATTCTATGAAGTCAAGCACTGCTTACAACAAAGCTTATCTCATCATTTAAATATGATCTTACTTTCAACTCTCTGATTCAAGCAAGAATCCAGTGCCAGCTGGAAATCACCACCTCATGTAGGGACTCCCAGTTTCAGGCAAAGCAAAAGGTGGGCAGAGACAAACACGTTCATTGAATGCCTTTCTGTCTATTATTTCTATCACTGCTAGGAATGCTTTTTCTTGCAGCTCCTATTGATTGTTTTGTCTTTTTGAAAGAAGACTTTTCACACTATGCTTTGTGTATTACAAAGCTAGGTCCGATATTCGCTTGAGGATGTGCTATAGTCCTGTTGTGTATTTCAGTATAGCTTTTCTTTTTGTTACTGTGCAATAGATGGATTTGGTAATTAAGAAAAACCCTGTTTTTTTTCTTTTTCCACAGCTACCTATACTTCAGAAACATGGAATAACCCATGTAATATGCATACGGCAAAACATTGAAGCAAATTTTATTAAACCAAACTTCCCACAGTTATTTAGGTGAGAAATTATTAGAACACACAAAACTGCAAGCACTGGAAAGACCTTACCTTTAAACACCTTATTCCGTGTTAACAAGATTTTGATTTTTGTGTTGGTGTTCTTCCCAAATATTTTCACATTGTCAAAAGTGTTTGAAAAATGTGCTAAGTTGTAGGAGGGCTCTTAAATTCAAACCATGAAGTTTATTCATCCATTCAGCTCTAGACATAGACAGCACCTCAGATGAGATGTATCTGTTAATTTAGAGGCACCATCTTTAGTTTTACAGTGCTTAGTCCTGAGTACAGTTTGTCCTGCTAATAAAACCTCTGAGGTAACATAATTGTAACGTGTGTCCCCTGAAAAAGTCACGTAGAGCCCCAGTAAAAACACTGGTCCATGTTTACAAGCTGATGGGGAGGATGTGAGCATGTAGCACGCTGCTTTCTGACAAAGCTGAGTCACCTGTACCATGGCACTTGTGAATCCCTTCCATTCCCAGAGGTGGTTTTGTCAGGGGATGCTCTTTTTCCTCACTCCCTTCCTTGTAAGGACAGCCCCAGAGGCTCCTGCTTTGTCAGAGTTAGGGAGTGAAGCCAGGAGGGCAGCGCTGGCTTCCATCTGAAGGTTTGAGTTGTTCTAGTGGGGCTGAATCAGCTGTGCTTACAGGTGGCAGTTACTGGGTCCTCATAGCTGCTGTTGTCTTTGCAGGTATCTGGTCTTGGATATTGCAGATAATCCAGTTGAGAATATAATACGATTTTTCCCTATGGTAAGTGTTTGGATGGTTTGGGAATGGAGTTGCCCAGTATCTGGACTAAGAGATACCATTTTTCAAATTCCAGCTGCCCAACCTGAGGTACTGGGAAGAGCTGCAAACCCTTCCTTTTGCCTCCTCAGTAAACATAATTAACTCCTTTTCACAAGGCCACAAACTGAGGCAGAGTTGCAAGAGCTCTATCTGGCCATGGTCTGGGCTGGCTCATCCTGGCAGTATTCCACACACCTCACTCCATCACATCTTGCCATATCGATTGGTCAGACACACTGTTATAACCAAAAACATCATCAGAGACTGGGAAGTGACAATTGTCAGCAGAGTGGCCCAGGGTGCATCGCTGTCGATGCCTGGGAGGTTGTGGTTTTGGTTTGTGGGGGTCTTTTTGTCATTCAACTCTTAAGCAAAGTTGTTGGGAAGTTACTGTTCATTATAACGTGACATAACAATCATAAAAAGCACAAATGTACTGGATCTTCATGCACTTTTGTTCCTTGTTTTTCACTTATGATGTTAAGGGTAGGAAAAAAGTGCAGAAGAAATATAAATGTCCATTTGACATCGTGTCTCACTCTGTATAAACAGTTTGTTATTGTCACTGTAGGTAAAGAGTGATGCAAATACTCTGCCAGATTTAAATGCAGTAACATCTGCAATAATCTGAAACTGTCTTGTGATTATTTCTTTTTAGACTAAAGAATTTATTGATGGAAGTTTACAAAGTGGAGGTAAACTCACATTAACTTCTTTCTTCATTTACTAACACATTGTTGTTAAAGCTTCCAAACTAACTTAGTGATGTGTTAGAGGCTCATAAGCATGAGGTTTTCTTAAATTTGGGGGTTTATTGTGCTTGACTTGAACTATATCATACAAGTTCAGAGCAAAATGTTCTTTCCTTCTGCTTCGACCTGGAAAACAAACCTCTCTGTATATCTGGGCCTTTCTTCCACTTTAAACACATCTGTGTTCTGTGCATGAGGGTTTTTTTTCCCCCTGTCTCAAATAGGACCTTAAATCCTCATTGTGGTCCTGGATTGTGGATTCTCTTACTCAGAATCCTCAGAGGAGCAGGAATCCAGGCTTCTGTATTCCCAGGGCAGTAATGGAAGAGTGAAGTCAGTAATCTGGAGTGAAGTTAAGGCACAGGGGTTATTCTGAGGATGTACTTTGCTACTTCGTAGTTCTCTGTAAGAACGAAAAACTGCATTTCAAATTATTTCCTTTTTGTTTTTCCCTTCTCAGGAAAAGTTCTTGTCCATGGAAATGCAGGGATCTCTAGAAGGTAGAAAACTGTATATCCTGATTATTAATATTTTTTAAACAATGAAAATATATGTTAATAAGGCTTTTTATTTCTTTTTCAGTGCTGCCTTAGTTATTGCGTACATAATGGAAACATTTGGGTTGAAGTACAGGTAAGAAGAGAATGTGGTCATGTAAATAACTATTTGCCTGCAAAGGCTGAAACAAGAAAGTGCTTTAGTACTGATAAGAAGTCTGATATGCCTGTAGATACTCGTCGTTAAATTCAAGTGCTGTGAGTCATAGAATCATGGAATGGGTTGGGTTGGAAGACCTTAAAGCCCATCCAGTTCCAACCCCCCTGCCATGGGCAGGGACACCTCCCACTGGGTCAGGGTGCTCAAAGCCCCATCCAACCTGGCCTTGAACACCTCCAGGGATGGGGCAGCCACCACTGCTCTGGGCAGCCTTTGCTAGTGCCCCCTCATCCCCATTGTGAAGAATTTCTTCCTAAGATCTCATCTACATTTCCCCCCTTCCAATTTAAAGCTGTTCCCCCTCATCCTGTCGCTCCAGGCCCTTGTAAAAAGTCCCTCCCCAGCTTTCCTGGAGCCCCTTTCAGTCCTGGGAGGCTGCTCTAAGGTCTCCCCAGAGCCTTCTCTTCTCCAGGCTGAACAACCCCAACTCTCTCAGCCTGTCCTCATAGCTCATAATTTTGGAGAGAACATAAACAGTCATGTACTGAAGCACAAGAAGAACTGATAACTGGAGCAAAGACTCCTGAAGCCACAGAAGGTTTTGTCACAGTCTGCTTTCCTCTGAAGTATTTTCTCTCCCTCTCTTTAAGGGATGCATTTACTTATGTTCAAGAAAGAAGATTCTGTATTAATCCTAATGCTGGATTTGTCCATCAACTTCAGGTGACTTTTTTTCTTCTTTTCTGGTCATAAGTCCGAAGCCATTTGATGAATCCTCTTCCTGCAAAATGACCATTTCTGTTTAGGCTTAGCATTTACTGGATGTGTGCTTCAAGTAAATGTCAGAAGCCATCGCAGAGCTTGGCAGGAAGATGAGTGGGTATTCTAGTTCATGAGACTTAATCTTTAGACAAAGCAAATCCACAAATGCAGGAGAGAGGAAAAATCCTGTTTTATGCAGTGATGAGGAGGCTCTGAAGAACCTGATTGGTGGCTGAGGAAACCACTAAGTATTGTGGCACACGGTGGTGGTGCTGCTTGACACTTGCATTCAGGTGTTGAACTTTACAAGTCTGAAACAGCAAACAGAGGCATTGTGAAGGTGCTTTATCATATCCCAGGAGCCTGTTGGGTGGGTGGTGGGCAAACATGTTTGGAAACATGGAAACACGTTTGCGGTATCTCTGCTGTTACTTGGGTGCGCAGCAGCAAGATGACTGAGTATCTCCTGAGTTGGGTTGGTTTTATTTAAAGTAACTCCTGTGAGGAGTTGTTGTGTAGCACTGAAAGAGTGACAGGACAATGCATCTTGGAGGCTGTGTATGGTTTATCCCTGTAACACATCTCTGAAGCCACTGCATTCTGCCTTTGGTTTGTTCCCACTGCCTCAGTTGCCCCTAGAAACAGTGAGTTCTCTGAACGTCCTCTGAACTTTCTCACACCATTTTTTAATTAATGTTTTTACTCTCTTCCTTAAAGCCATTTCTTGTCACCCTTTAAGTTGTCTTTTCCTCTGTCTTCCTGACAGTTTTTGTCATTCACATCAAAGCAACAACCAGCTCTTTTCCTCCAAAATCCCCGCCTAACTATAGGATGCTCTCGTCCGTCCTAGTGGACTCTGAATTAGTCCATCTCATCCTCACAAAGCATTACACCCAATTAATAGCAACATGGGCTTTTCAACTGTTTCAGGAATATGAAGCCATCTATCTAGCAAAATTAACCATCCAGATGATGACGCCGCTGCAGTTAGAGAGATCCCTCTCTGTTCCACCAGGTCAGAAGCCTCTCCTGCTGGGTGAATCTCTGACTTTTGGGAAGGGGGTGGCTGCACTTGGTGTGCAAGCTGTGTTCAGACTTCAGCATGCAACTCTTAAACTCTGTTCTTCTGCCATTGAACTTCCCCGTGGGGTTGTCTGCGCTTCTGGAGAAGGACCCTGCCTCTCCCTCTCCTTCCAAATCCCAGAACTCCCTAAAGGAGTCAAGAGTGACAGGTTGGAAACGACCAATGTTCATGACGTGATTGCTGCCCTTAAAATCAAGGCAGTTGCTCTGAAAAAGAGTTTTGCTGTGCCTTTAAACAGATAAGAGGGGATTAGAGCATGTAAAAAATGTTACCTTTTTGTAGAGGTGTGCCACATAGTCACAGAGTGACCTGAGTTGGGAGGGACCCACAAGGACCATCAAGTCCAACTCCTGTCCCTGCACAGGACAATCCCAATATTCACTCTGTGTGTTGGCCAAATGCTTCTGGAACATTGTCAGACCATGACTGCTTCCCTGGGGAGCTGTTCCAGTGCTCCACCACCTGCTGGGTGAAGAACATTTTCATAATGTCCAATGTAACCTGGCACATCTTCCTGCTGTTCCCTCGAGTCCTGTCACTGGTCACCAGAGAGAAGAGCTCAGTGCCTGCTCCTCCTCCTCCCGTTGTGAGGAAGCTGTAAACTGCAGTGAGGCCTCCCCTCAGTCTGCTCCAGGCAGCAGCTCCTCATACAATTTCAGCTGCTCCTCATACAATTTCCCCTCTAAACCCTTCACCAACTCTGTGCCCTCCTCCGGACACTCTCCAGTAGCTCGAGATCCTTTTTACCCTGTGGCACCCAAAAATACACCCAGTACCTGGGGTGGGGCCACAGCAGTGCAGAGCAGAGCAGAGTTGCCAGTAGCAACCCCTGCTTAAAGGCTGGTGAAAATGGAGGTTGGGGGAGATGTAAAGGAGTGCAGACATTGGTGGGTTCTAAGAAGCTTCTCTTCCATGTGGAGAAGTGCAAGAGAAGAAAGAAAAGTGCTGTTAGCAGCTGGTTGTCTCGAAAGTGAGCATCCTCAAAGGGCAGAGAAGGCAATAACTGCTGCCCTATAGTCCTGTGCTGCTGATGTTTTCAGATGTATCCTCCTCCCTCTTTGCTTTTGCAGGAAGTTTAAAGCGAGTGCGTGAAGAGGATGAAGAACTTTGAGCCGTGCACGTGGCAGCAGCACGGAACAGACGCTCCCAGAGGACAGCACTGTTTGTATTGTGAATTGTGGCTGAGAAGGGAGAAGACAACTAGGGAAAAAGAATCAATAATGCGAAGTGACGAACACCCACAAAGCTTCTTTTCAATTAAGTGTTGCTTTCAGAAGTAAATCTGCCTCTGCAACACACTAAGCATCATTTTTAAGATGTTGGACTTCTTGAATGAATAGATAGCACTGATTGTTTTACTCGTTTTTTACACTTTACAGTTTTATTCTAAACCAAGATTTTTGGACTTGCAAAGAGGTATTATTGCAGCAATGCACTTTTCATACTTGAAATTTCTTTATTTGTATGATATAAAGTTATTACTTTAAAGAAAATGCAAGTTGGGGGGGATTTGTTTATAAAGTTATTTGTGTAATTTATAACAAGAGACTTTAGTAAAGAAAAAGTTTGCTAAGACTCACCTTGTTATCAATATATATTATGGTCTGTGCCTACTGGTACTGGAGGAATGACAGTATTAACTCTTTACCTCATTAGAAAACCTTACCCTACACTGAATTATTTGGATCCTGACACTGAGACTAAATGAAGAGAAATACTGCTCTAAAACTCTACTTGTTTTACCCAAGTTAAACTTTGACAGAGCACTGATTAATTACTTTTTAAAAGTGATGCAAAATTAATACAGAGGGCAGAAACCAATTTTACACACAGCAAGACTGAAGTGTTTTAGCTACCATGAAAAAGTTGCTTGTTGAATTACCTATAGATTGATTTTTAACAACCTGAATGAGCCCCTATGGTCCATGTCTACTGGAATTGTGCATCTTCACACTGGTGTTGAGAGGGGTTGCATCATTTGAGGTAAAAATTGGGTTGGGGTGTGGAAAAAGAAGTGCACTGGCCATAATGGTGTCCAGACCCAAAGGATTCACCTTGTGTCTTCTAAACCCTGTCCACTGCTAAACCAGGTCCCTGAGCACCTCATCTACCTGTTTTTTAAACACCTTCAGGGATGGGGACTCCACCCCTCCCGGGAGCAGGTGAAGAAATTTTTCCTGATGTCCAATCTGAACCTGCCCTGGTGCAACTTAAGGCCATTTCCTCTCATCCTATCAACTGTCACCTGGGAGAAGAGCCCAGCACCCACCTCACCACAACCTCCTTTCAGGAAGCTGCAGATGGTGATGAGGTCTCCCCTCTAAACAGCCTCAGCTCCCTCAGCTGCTCCCAGAACCCCTGTTCTCCAGCCCCTTCCCCAGCTCCATTCCCTTCTCTGGACATGCTCCAGCCCCTCAATGTCCTTCTTGGAGTGAGGGGCCCAAAACTGAACCCAGGATTCGAGGTGTGGCCTCACCAGCACTGAGTCCAGGGGGTGATCCCTTCCCTGCCCTTGCTGGCCACGCCTTGGCTGATCCAAGCCAGGATGCTGGTGGCCTTCTTGGCCACCTGGGCACCAGAAAGGTTGTGCAGCTTTAATTTCTCCTTCCTCCTGAGAAGTGCTGTGACAGCCACTGGTTGTGCAGGCACAGGCTCTGTTTTGCACTGTTTGCCAATCAATCACCCTGTTGAGTAGAAGACAGGAATGAAACTGTGTCTCCTTCAGAGCACCGGGGTGGCCAAGTGAACTTCAGCCCTGTTAGAAGAATGTGTGTGCTTGGGAAATCTGAGCTTTTAGTTAGGTTGGATTTTATCAGGGAAGGTTTAGATTATCAGGAAACAATTTCTTCCCTGAAAGGGTTGTTAGGCACTGGCAGAGGCTGCCCAAGGAATCAACATCCCTGGAAGGATTTAAAAGATGGATGGATGAGGTGCTGAAGGATCTGGTTTAGCAGTGGACAGGGATAGTTGAACTCGATCTCAAAGGGCTTTTCCAACTGAGCAATTCTATGATTCTACCTGTGCACCAGCTCCAGTCTTCCTTAGAGGGATTCCCAACTGCCCAGGAGCAGCAGGCAGACCCTTTTCTCTCACACAGCTGCTATTTCCATAGGGTTGGTAGCCTGCCAAGGCTGGGAATGTCACCTCTAGCACCGAACAAAGAGCTCTTCAAAGCTGAAGTGACACAGAGGAGCTGGATTCTGCCCAGCAGAGGCGTTGTCGTGCAGCCACAACCACCAGCGTTCAGCCCAGTTTGTCTGACAGTGATCTCAGCTGGGTACGTGATCACCTGCTCCTCACTCCTGCACCTCAGTAACCCTTAGTGAGGGCCTGGAGCTATTTAGGTGCTGCAAGTATTTGAGTGCCCAGATACCCACTTCAGGTTATTGGGAAAGAGAAGTCTCTGGGAGGATCTTAGAGCAGCCTTCGAGTCGTGAAAGCAGCTACAGGAAAGCTGGGAGGACTGCAGTGGCAGGATGAGGGGGAATGGATTTAAAGTGGAAGGGGAAAGATTTAGATTGGACATTAGGAAGAAATTCTTCACGCTGAGGGTGGGGAGGCCCTGGCACAGGTTGTCCAGAGCAGTGGTGGCTGCCCCATCCCTGGAGGTGTTCAAGGCCAGGCTGGATGGGGCTTTGAGCCCCCTGATCCAGTGGGAGGTGGAACCGGGTGGGCTTTGAGGTCCCTTCCAGCCCAAACCATCCCATGATTCTCTGGGTAGCCACCACGAGGCACAACACCTCAGTACAAAGAGCAGACCAGGCACGTTAAGCAGTTTTCATTTATTCAGCTTAAACAAAGATTTTTCTTAAAAAATAATCAATAAATAAAGCAGACGTGACCGAGGAGACGCTACGGTGAGGGGATTACCAGCAGGACCGTGACACGGAGCCCCCGCCACGGCCGACAGGGGCTCTCCACAAGAGGAAAGGAGGCTCTGTAAGGCCGAGCTGCTCGTGAAGACGCCTGAGCGGCTGTTCTGGACGAACCCCCACGCGTTAATAATGCCCCGTTCGCAGACGCAGGGTTTGTCGCGCTTCTCCGCCCCGAACGCCGCTGTGGAGACCAGGGCTTTGTACACCATTTGCTCACCATCGCTGCCAAAAGTGCTAACGTTGATCCAATCTTACACCAGACTGGATTACGGGTAACAGGCACCCAACCCCAAATCACACTCCCGCTCAGTATCACCCACAGCCCCGCTACGGACCGCTGCATCCCATCAGACATTCCAGTTTTCCCAGTTACCTCTGCCCTGTTGCAAACCATCGGGTTATTTTGTCACAAAACAACTCATTATCCTGAAAAAAGTCATCAGCTAAAGTGCAGGAGCCCTGCAGGACGAAGTATAAATCTAATTTTAGTGACTTGGAATACCGGCTTTGCAGAGCCCAGGATTCTCTACCCCCATGAGTAGTAACAAATCCCATCTTGGAAAACTGTGCCTATAAAACTTTAGGCACCTGAGCATCAACAGCGCTTCCGTAAGGGAAGAACGGAACAAACACCCATTCTCTATCTCTAATCCTGCGTGGGAGAAGCATCCCTACCCAAGCATCCCTACCCCTACCATCATCCTTCCCTAAGTACAGACCAGAGGACAATCCCACGAGCTGTACCTTGGCTACCGAGAAAAGAAGCGCAAGACCTTTAGAAAAATACAAGGCGAGAAAAAATTTGAGATAAAAATATATACCTTTGGTAAAAACCATCCCTGTAACAAGGTCCTTTGTAACCTGGCTGGAACGAAAAAGCTTCATCAAGACTGACCAGTAGTAAAAATTAGTTCTAAGCGCTCATTTCCCAACCCAAAAGAACCTTCTAGAATGTCAGTAAGGTTTTTCCCCCCCCCCAGGATTTACATGTTTAACGTTCGTTATCGATAGGGATCGTTATATTTGCGGCAATAAACTATATCAATTTTCCACAAAGAGAACGTTTGTAGCACAAGCTCCTCCACCAAGAGTCTTTAAAAAAGGAAAAAGGACTAGAAGTTCTTAATTAAAGAACCGTTGAAACATGTAGTTTTCTTCCGACACCGAATAGCCAAACTTCTTGTAGAAATCCACATTTTTTGGCAGACACTCAAGCGTGATTTTGTAACAGTTCAGTCTCTTACTTAGCAACGTCAGGGTGGACGTTAATCTGAAAGAGACAGAAAACCAATGGTTAAATCACAGAACCATGGAATGGGTTGGGTTGGAAGGGACCTCAAAGCCCACCCAGTTCCAACCCCCACCCATGGACAGGGACACCTCCCACTGGATCAGGGGGCTCCAAGCCCCATACAACCTGGCCTTGGACACCTCCAGGGATGGGGCAGCCACCACTTCTCTGGGCAACCTGTGCCAGGGCCTCCCCACCCTCACAGCAAAACATTTCTCCCTAAGATCTCACCTAAATCTCCCCTTTTTCAACTTTAAGCTGTTCTCCCTCATCCTATCCCTGCATTGCCTGATCAAGAGCCCCTCCCCAGCTTTCCTGGAGCCCTTTTCAGTCCTGGGAGGTTGCTCTAAGGTCTCCTTGGAGCCTTCTCTTCTCCAGGCTGAACAACCCCAACTCTCTCAGCCTGTCCTCACAGCAGAGGGGCTCCAGCCCTCGGATCATCTTTGCTGCCTCCTCTGTACCCTTTCCAACAGCTCCATATCCTTCTTGTGTTTGGAATTCCAGAACTGGACACAGCACTCCAGGTGGGGGTCTCAGGAGAGAGGAGCAGAGGGGCAGAATCCTCTCCCTCACCCTGCTGACCTGAATGCTGGATCAATTAAAACCTAATTAGCTCACACTGCCAGACCCACAGCACTGAAGCCTGACAGCACTCCGTGTTTTCCTTCACTACACAGGACAGTTGCTATCCCAAGGAAAAAGAACAAAGCACCGGTGCCTCGTGGGCAATTTTAGTGACTGCTGTCACGCCGCATCCTGCCAACCCACAGAGCTCCCACCCCGCTCTCCCAGGCCAGCGAGACATCTTTGCCAGCTCATTTCCTGGCAGATATCATCGTGGGATGATGTGGGGACAGAAACCACGGGTGAGGGCTTGCTGTGGATGGCAACAGCAGTGAAATACTTACAGTTTACCAAGCTGCTTTCCTCGGCACTCCCTGCTTACCACGACATCTTCTATTCTCCCTCTCTGTGGAAACACAGGCAAGGGTCAAACGGAACACCGTCGTGTTATTTGCCCCACGACGCTTGCATTTCCTGCTGCCCATTTGGATACTGCTCTCCTCTGGTGGTCAAAGTGCCCAAAACACCCCTTCCAGCAGCCAGCAGGAACTGCACTCCCTGCAGCCCTTCCCCACCGAGAGATCTGTGTCTCCCTAGCTCCCTGTTTTCACGTATCCTGCTGGGACTCCGCAGCAGCGAGATCCTCAGCCATCTGCTGTGTCAGAACAGAGCCTGACTAGCTCAAAAGCTCACTGGAAGGGACACAGGGCAGACATCATTGCTCATTTTCCTTAAGAAAAGCCAAAGCTTCCTTTTCCTGTTTAGCTGAGCACCCAAGGATGGGAGATATTTTTTTAAAATGTCTTTGCCACCGACTCAGCAGAAGGTACCTCATCACACAGTAACACCATAACAATAACACCATAACACATGGAGCCCGGGGACAGCATCTTTTTCCTCACTTCACACCTGCAGCGAGAGAAAATACCTTTGCACAGGAGTGAGTGAACTTATGTTCTATCACCAGTGTTGCTGTAGCAACAATCTGTCCAAGAGTTGTGTCCTCCACGACGGTAACGTAGTAATCTCCCGACCTCTTCATGTGCTCAAAGGTTTCTGCAGAAGCAGGCAGACAGTGGATCAGTCACCATTAATCTCAGATTAAGCTGCTGTGAAGTCTAACCCTTCCTACAGACTCTGACTGCAGATCACGGCAGCGTTCAGGATCAAAAGGAAGGTGCACCAAGGACACCAGAACCTGAAAGCTCCAGTCAGGGTAACCCTGAAAAAGCAGGAATTAAACCAATGCCTTTTCCTTAGCAGCCAAGGGAACCCCCCCTGGCCCCAGATGGGCACTGGAATGAAGGCAGCAGCGCCTCTGAGTTCTCCCACACCCTGATCAAACCAGGGAAGTGAACTCAGGACACTGCTGAGCTACAATCAAAGCCAAGCCTCTGCCTTGCTGCAATAATTCAGTTAGAACAAACCCTCACCCCTTCTGCCAGACACCTAAAGCTGGGTCCCAAAAGCAGGTTACCATTTCAGGCTGTCCCAGCCAAGGAGAGCCCTTTGGGATACCAGCCAAGGAGCCCTTTGGGATAGCTGCACCGGGATCCACCGCTGAGTGCCAAAGGCTGCCTCAGGGGACCTGAATTAATAAACCCCTCTGGCATCAGGCATTTGGGAGCCTCACACCCAAGCAGATTTGCTGTCTGCATCAGTATCCTCAGGTTCCCAGCAGCCTCCGTGGAAATGCCAAGACATAACGATATACTCACTGATAAACTGCTCCGGGCTTGCAACTCCGGTTTCAGTCAGCTGACCCAGAACCTTAAAAAAGCCTGTTACAAAAGAAGAGAAAAACCCACCCTCAGTGAGGGACAGAGACACACAATCGGCTCCAAATAGCACAGAGCAACCTGACACAGCTGTCTGGAGAGTTAACAGCTCCTGGCACCATCCAGCTGGGTTGTCTGTAAAAGCCTGTGCAGCGTGGAGGCCAGAACCAGACTGTAATCCTAAACTCCTGCCCTGAGCAACCATCAGCAGCAGCTGCAGCTCGAGGTGCAAACGTGCAAGCAAGAAAAGTGTGAGCCTGAAATTGTGTGACAGTAAAGCTGTTTGTTCAGAACTGCCTCTTCTGTCCAGGTTATGGAAATGAAGAAGTCTTCGTGCTCAAAGAAGAACACACTGGTTCCCGTTGCTTCTGCATGAAAGGGAACAGGATGAACGGTGCTCCTCTCTAAAGCTACACTGAGTAGGAAGCCAGGGATTATTTAAAAGATTAGACTTGAATTTTTAAGACTGCTTTTGAGCTTAAAACAGTAAACCCAATCCTCAGGGTGACCCAACACAGTTAAAACCAATCCTGATTTTACCCAACGGAGCCTCAATCCCTGATGTCATGTGCTCAAATTCCTTGCTGATAAAAGTGAGACAGATCAGATACAACAATCAATGCTAATCCATTGAGCAATCATGCAGAAACACACATTGGCTAGTTCAGCTTTCATTTGTCATGATCATTAAACAGGACTCTACCTCGATTTAAATCAGCCGTGCAAAGTGGTCTCAAAACGAGGCCATCTCCTGGATCCAAAGGAGAAATAGCAGGAGAAAACGTCGTTGTATTCTCACTCCAGTCCAGTTCATGTAGAATAGTTGGGTCAAACATCGGTGTGTCATCAGGCATCATGGTTGCAACAGGCATCATGGCTGCAGCAGCTGTTCTGGAACAGAGGAACGGTTTGGTTTGCTCCTGTTTTCCACTCTAAAGGTGCTGTTTCCCCTGGTTATATCACAGAATGGTTTGGGTTGGAAGGAACCTTGGAGCCCATCCAGTTCCAACCCCTCTGCCATGGGCAGGGACACCTCCCACTGGATCAGGGTGCTCAAAGCCCCATCCATCCTGGTCTTGAACACCTCCAGGGATCATGCCATGTGATGATCCTCAGGGACACAGGTGAATGAAACCAGAGCTGCAATGGAAGCTACTCGACCTTCACTGGGTTTAACAAAGAGCGTGCACACGGACACGTTATCTAAAGTCAACACCTGTGGCACTGTTATGTTCATCCAGGAAGTTCTACCTTGAAAAAACACCCACCAGATAAACACTGACCAGGATATTTCACCTCTGAAAATGAAAGCTCCTTGTAGTCACAAGAAACTGCCCTGCCATCCTGTTGACCCAGTCTGTTCTGCCCAGGGAGGTGGTGGAGTCCCCATCCCTGGAGGTGTTTAAAACACAGGTAGATGAGGTGCTCAGGGATCTGGTTTAGCGGTGGCAGGTACAGTTGGACTCAATCTCAAAGGTCTTTTCCAACCAACTGTTACTCAGTACTGAGGAGCCCATTTCCACTCACATTCCATGTAAAAGTGGCAGTGAAACAGCATGTTTGTTCAACCAGTCCCATTGCATAAAGTATCCCAGCCAAGAGGCAGGACACACACAAACACGACACCACAGGTGATGTCACCACCAGCACGCACCCCTAAAGCCCACCCTGCAGTCATGTTTGCTCTGTGTATTTACAAAATCCAGTGCCAGCACCTCATTGTCCATCAACAGGTGAATGCACAACTGCCCAGATGACACTGAGACACCAGTTAATGATTAAAAAAGGATTTGGGAACCAGGTATTATTTGGAATTACGGACAGGAGGTAGAAAAGGGATGTATTTTCCCAACTGCCAGATATATAAAACTTACTGTGCCACCTGCAGAACAGCTGCTTGGGTTTCTGATACAAATAGAGCACGTCATGGGAACTTCTCCTCAGTTCTTTATACATGTCCTAACTAACCTAGCTGCAACCCCACGCAGTGCTCCAGGCTTGGGGGAAGAGTGGCTGGAAAGCTGCCAGGCAGAGAAGAATCTGGGGATGCTTGTAGGCAGCAGCTGAACAGGAGCCAGCAGTGGCCCAGGTGGCCAAGAAGGCCAACGGCATCCTGGCTTGGATCAGCCAAGGTGTGGCCAGTGGGAGCAGAGACGTGACTGTGCCCCTGGTCTAAGCACTGGAGAGGCCACACCTCGAATCCAGGGTTCAGTTTTGGGCCCCTCACTGCAAGAAGGACCTTGAGGGGCTGGAGGACATCCAGAGAAGGGAACGAAGCTGGGGAAGGGGCTGGAGAACAGGGGTTGTGGGAGCAGCTGAGGGACCTGGGGTTATTTAGGCTGGAGAAAAGGAGGCTGAGGGGAGACCTCATCGCTGTCTACAACAACCTGAAAGGAGGTTGTGGTGAGGTGGGTGTTGGTCTCTTCTCTGAAGTAACAGGTGATAGGAAGAGAGGAAATGGCCTCGAGTTGCACCAGGGCAGGTTCAGATTGGATATCAGGAAAAATGTCTTCACCGAAAGGGTTTCTCAAGCCTTGGCAGAGGCTGCCCAGGAAGGGGGTGGAGTCCCCATCCCTGGAGGGGTTTAAAAGATGGGTGGACAAGGCGCTCAGGGATCTGGTTTAGTAGTGGACAGGGATGGTTGGACTCGATGACTTCAAAGGTCTTTTCTAACCAAATGATGCTATGATAAAGCTTACAGTAGTTGAGCACTGTTGGACAGGCCTGTTGAGCACCAGGAAGAGAAACGTACTTGGGATGAATTCTCCTACAGCCCTGTAAAGCTGCCCAGAGAAAGTACAGAAGAACTGAAGGTGGCTCTGGAAATCCAGCTGAAAAAGACTCTTAAAAAGAAAAAAAACACAGAACCAGCCTCTAAAACTTTTTTTGTGCCACCTGCTGTAATACCCTGGCCTTTAAATCACGGAATTATAGAATGGTTTGGGTTGGAAGGGACCTTAAAGCCCATCCAGTTCCAACCCCACTGACACAGGCAGGGACACCTCCCACTGGATCAGGGGGCTCAAAGCCCCATCCAGCCTGGCCTGGAACACCTCCAGGGATGGGGCAGTTTCTCTGGACAACCTGTGCCAGGGCCTTACAACCCTCATAGGAAAACATTTCTTCCTAAGATTTCATCTCAATCTCCTCTCGTTCAGCTTAAAACCGTTCCCCCTTGTTCTGTCCCTGCCCTCCCTGATAAGAACCCTTCCTAAGATTTCCTGTAGGCACCCTAGAATCCCCATTCATTTCCCCATTCAAATTCCCCATTCTCATTTCAATCTTGCATATGCAAGTAAAAAATTTGCTTTTACATTAATTAAACAGCAACACAAATCCCCATCCCATGTGAATTTTCAAAATAAAACAGCAGGAAAAATGAAGTGCAAAGGAAAACATTTCCATAGATGGGGGAGTTGTAGTGCAAATCCAGGTCTCGAGTCCCAATCCTACGCTTTATTGACCCAATCTCACTGATGCATGCAAAGGACTGTGAGCCCATTGCTGTCATATGATGCCACTGCTAAGCAAAACTGAAGTCATCCTGGTTCCAGTAACACATCTGGCATCCTTGTTCTTAGATCTTGATCATTCTAATGCTGCGTTTACCCTGTCCCATTACAAAGCCTTCCCAGAATTCACAACCTGATCCAGTGGGAGGTGTCCCTGCCCATGGCAGGGGGGTTGGAACTGGATGGGTTTTGAGGTCCCTTCCAACCCAAACCATTCTAGGATTCTATGAGTGTCCACTCCTGCACAGAGTAACCCAAATCTAATGAATTCCAGCTCAGGGTTACACAATACCAAGCCTACGCAGCAATAGAAAAGCACATGAAGGAAACAGAATTTGTGATGCTTTTCCACAGTTAAGTTTGATTAGTTTTTTAAATAAAGCAACAAACTAAGTGTTATTTTTCAAACTACATCTGGCATGGCCTGAGCAGGACAAACTTTGAAGCTTCACGTATTTTCTGGATTCAGGAATGTGACTGACTCAATAGAAATGCACAGGACAATTATAAAGGAATATCACCATACGGCAAGGAAGAGCTGAACGGGTCCCTGGCTTCCCCTCCAGGCCTCCTGAGCTGACACCAAGACCACTGAAGTCTCCCTGCACTGGCAGTGGGATGGGGCCATGCCAACACCCACAGACCCGTTCGGCCCCTCTCGTCCACCCCATATTCCTCCTCTCTGCTCCAGGAAGAGGGCAGGGAGGGAGTGTGGTATGACCTGCCTGGGGTCCTCCGAGATGAAGTGCTGGCCCAAAGGGTTGGCAGGAGGTGCTTGGCCAGACACAAGGCCCCTGGGAGCTCCCTGATGACAGAAACGGGGTGGCAGAGCCCAGCCACAGGGCCAGAGTCACCACCTGAAGCAGCCCCACACACCATCCCAAGGGGGTCCCCACAGCCCCCTCAGCTGGAGCAGCCCTTTGGGTGGGGGGAACTCCACACACAGACCCTCAGGGAGGGATCCCTGCACCTCATCTCTATCCCTTCAGGAGATACCCTCACCCCACACACAGCCCCACGGAGTGGAGGGTCCCTCACCCCTCACACCCAGCCCCTCATGGGATCCCCTCACCCACACACAGCCCCACGGCGTGAGAGTGTCCCTCACCCCTCACATCCAGCCCCTCAGCCGGGTCCCCTCATCTCACACAGCCCCTCACACCCAGGCCCTTGGGGAGCGGAGTGAGTGCCCCCACCATTACTCCTCACACAGTTCCTTGGTGGGATCCCCTCATACTCAGTCCCTTGTGGGGGCTTCTCACACTCAGCCCCTTGTGGGGGTCTCCAAATCCCTCACACAGCCCCTCAGCGGGATCCCCTCACTCCTCGCACACAGCCCTCGGGGGGTCCCCTCACCCCACACATAGCCAATTCCGGGGGTCCTCACATCCTTCACCTCCAGCCCCTTGCAGAGCCCCCCTCACCCCTCGGTGAGGGTCCCCTCACACTCAACCCCTTGTGGGGGTCCCCACACCGCTCACACACAGCACCTCGGGAGGGGGGGGTGTCCCCTCACGCAGCCTCTCAGGAAGGTCCCCTCACACTCAGCCCCTCAGAGGGGATCCCCAAACCCCTTTTACCCAGCCCCTCGGGGGGGGGGAATCCCCACGCTCACCCTCCCCGCCGCCGCTCGCACCGGCTCCGCCACAGGCGCCGCTCGGACGTGGCAGGCGGGGGGCGTGGGCGTGGCTACGCACG
>JAUMJL010002629.1:0-25228 GCA_033558185.1 Dromococcyx pavoninus
GGTTTGTGGGTTCAGGGTGGGTTTGGGGTTCCAGGGTGGGATTGGGGGGGCTCAGAGGGTCCAGGGGGTGGGTTTGGGGGTTCAGGGGGTGTTTGGGGGGGTCTCAGGGTGGGTTTTGAGGGGTCCCAGGGTTCAGGGGGTGGAGTTTGGGGTTCCCAGGGTGGATTTTGGGGGTCCCAGGGTGGGTTTGGGGGTTCAGGGTGGGTTTTGGGGTTCAAGGGGTGGATTTTGGGGGGTCCAAGAGTGTGTTTTGGGTTCAGGGGGTGGATTTTGGGGGTCCCAGGGTGGGTTTTGGGTTCAGGGTGGGTTTTGGGGGGGTCCCAGGGTCCAGGGGGTGGGTTTGGGGGGGTTCAGGGTGGATTTTTGGGGGTCCCCCAGGGTGGGCTTTGGGTCTGGGGGTGGTTTTGGGGGTCCCCAGGGTGGGTTTTTGGGGTGCAAGGGGGGGGTCGTTATTGGGGTGCAGGGCCCTGACGCCCCCCCCCCCCCCCCCAGGTCCGCGAGTCGCTCCGGAGAGAGGAAGAAGAGCTCCAAGAAGAAGAAACACAGGTGGGGGCGGAGCCAAGAGAGGGGCGTGGCCAAGGAGGAAAGGGGCGGGGCCAAAGAGAAAGGGGTGTGGGCCTAAGACTATGGGAGGGGCCAAGTAGATCAGCTGGGGGGGTCCTGGGGGTGATATAGGGGGGGCAATAAGGAAAAGGGGCGGGGCCAATGAGGAAAGGGGTGTGGCCAAGCAGACTAGGTGGAGATATGGGGAGGTGGGGCCAAGGGGAAGGGGTGGAGCCAATGAGGAAAGGGGTGGAGCTTAATGTCAAGGGGTGGGGCCAAATACGATGGGAGGGGCCAAGTAGATGAGGTGGGGAAGGTCCTGGGGGCTATGGGGAGGCGGGGCCAATGAGGAAAGGGGTGGGGCCAAAGGTAGTGGGAGGGGCCAAGCAAATGAGGTGGGGACGGTCCTGGTGGGCTATGGGGAGGAGGGGCCAATGAGGAAAAGGGGAGGGGCCAAAGGTAGTGGGAGGGGCCAAGTGGATTAGATGGGGGTCGTGGGTGGGATATGGGGAGGCGGGGCAAGGAGGAAGGGGGCGGGGCCAAGTGATTATGGGAGGGGCCAAGGCCTGGGGGGGGCAAATAGATTCAGTGGGGTGATCTGAGGGGGCGGGGCTAATGAAAGGGGGCATGGTTAATGATTTAGAAGGGGCGGGGCCAAGGGATGTGGGAGGGGCCAAGGAGATGGGGTTAATGGGGGTATGGGGTGGGGCCAATAAGGGGGCGTGGTCAACGAGGGGGTGTGGCCAAGGGATGTGGGAGGGGCCAAGGAGATGGAGGGTCAAGTAGATTCAGTTGGGGGGGGTCTTGGGGGGAAATGGAGGGCGGGGCCAAGGAGGGGGCGGAGCCAAATACTCAATAGGAGTTATAAAGAGGGCGGGGCCAAGGAGATGGGGGAGTGGCCAAGGGGGTGGGGGGCGTGGCCAAGGGGGATATGGGCGGAGCTAAAGGGATGAGGGGAATGGGGGGGCAGGAGGGGGGTCAAGGGGTGTGGCCAAAGGATTAGGGGTGGGGCCAAGGGTGTGGGAGGGGCCAAGGAGATGGAGGGTCAAATAGATTCAGAAATGGGGGCCAAGGAGGGGGTGGGGCCAACGAGGGGCGGGGCCAACGAAGGGGCGGGACCAAGGAGCCAGTAGGAGTGGTAAAGGGGGCGGGGTTAATGAGATGTGGGCATGGCCAAGGGGGTGGGGTCTTTGGGAGATGTTAAAGAAGGGAAGTGGGGGGCGTGGCCAAGGGGGGATATGGGCGGAGCTAAAGGGATGAGGGGGATATGGGGGGTCAAGGGGGCGTGGCCAAGGGGTTAGGGGTGGGGCCAAGGGTGAGACCCACCCCCCCCCCATTTGTGTCCCCCCCCCAGGACTGATTCTGAGGCCAAGAAACGGAAGCACCGTAAAAGGGGGGGGGGTCCGGTTGGGGGGGGGGAGGGGGGGGTCCAGGGGTGGGGGGAGGGGGGTCTGGGTGGGGGTCTGGGTGGGGAGGGGGATGGGAGCTGTGTTGGGACCCCCCCCCACCCCCCGATGACATCATCGCCCCCCACCCAGGTCCCCCAGCCCCAAGGCCAAACACAAGGCCAAGGAGAAGAAGCGGAAGAGGTGAGGTCCCCCCCCTTATTGTGTCCCCGGCCTTATTGTGTCCCCCCTTTATTGTTCCCCCCTTTATTGTTCCCCCCTTATTGTGCCCCTTTTATTGTTCCCCCCTTAATGTTCCCCCTTATTGTGTTCTCCTTTATTGTTCCCCCCTTATTGTGCCCCCTTCATTGTTCCCCCCTTATTGTGCCCCCTTCTTATTGTTCCCCTCTTATTGTGTTCCCCCCCTTATTGTGCCCCCTTTTATTGTTCCCCCCTTATTTCCCTTTATTCCCTTCCTTATTACTGCCCTTATTGTGCCCCCTCTTATTGTGCCCCCCTTTATTCTGCCCCCCTTTATTGTTCCCCCCTTATTGTGTTCCCCCCTTATTGTGTTCGCCCTTATTGTGCCCCCCTTTATTGTTCCTCCCTTATTGTGTCCCCTCTTATTGTGCCCCCCCTTTATTCTGCTCCCCTTTATTGTTCCCCCTTATTGTGTTCCCACTTATTGTGCACCCCTTATTGTTCCTCCCTTATTGTATCCCTCCTTATTGTGTTCCCCCCCTTATTGTGCCCCCCCCTTATTGTGCCCCCCTTTATTGTTCCCCCCCTTGTTGTGCCCCCTTTATTGTTCCCCCCTTATTGTGTCCCCCCTTATTGTGTTCCCCCCCTATTGTGCCCCCTTTATTGTGCCCCCCCTTGTTGTGCCCCCCTTTATTGTTCCCCCCTTATTGTGCTCCCTCTTATTGTGCCCCCCTTTATTCTGCTCCGCTTTATTGTTCCCCCCCTTATTGTGCACCCCCCTTATTGTTCCCCCGTTATTGTTCCCCCCATTATTGTGCCCCCCCTTATCGTGCCCCCTCTTTATTGTTCCCCCCTTATTGTGTTCCCCCCTTATTGTTCCCCCCTTATTGTCCCCCCCCTTTATTGTTCCGCCCTTATTGTGCCCCCCCTTTATTGTTCCCCCCTTATTGTGCCCCCCTTATTGTGCCCCCTTCTTATTGTTCCCCCCTTATTGTGCCCCCCTTATTGTGCCTCCCCTTTATTGTTCCCCCCCTTGTTGTTCCCCCCTTTATTGTTCCCCCCTTATTGTGCCCCCCTTATTGTGCCCCCCTTATTGTGCCCCCCTTATTGTGCCCCCCTTTATTGTTCCCCCCCCTTGTTGTTCCCCCCTTTATTGTTCCCCCCTTATTGTGCCCCCCTTATTGTGCCCCCTTCTTATTGTTCCCCCCTTATTGTGTTCCCCCCTTTATTGTGCCCCCCTTTATTGTTCCCCCCCTTATTGTGCCCCCCCTTATTGTGCCCCCCTTTATTCTTCCCCCCTTATTGTGTCCCCCCTTATTGCGTTCCCCCCATTGTGCCCCCTTTTTTGTTCCCCCTTTTTTGTTCCCCCTTTATTGTGCCCCCCCTTATTGTGCTCTCTCTTTATCCCCCACTTATTTCCGTTTATTCCCCTCCTTATCCCCCCTTATTGTGCCCCCCCTTTATTGTTCCCCCCTTGTTGTGCCCCCCTTTATTGTGCCCCCCCTTGTTGTGCCCCCTTTATTGTTCCCCCCTTATTGTGGCCCCTCTTATTGTGCCCCCCCTTTATTCTGCTCCGCTTAATTGTTCCCCCCCTTATTGTGTTCCCCCTTATTGTGCACCCCCCTTATTGTGCCCCCCCTTTATTGTTCCCCCCTTGTTGTGTCCCCCTTTATTGTTCCCCCCTTGTTGTGCCCCCCTTTATTGTGCCCCCCCTTGTTGTGCCCCCCCTTGTGTTCCCCCCCTATTGTGCCCCCTTTATTGTTCCCCCCCTTATTGTTTTCCCCTTATTGTTCTCCTCTTTATGCCCCCCTTATTTCCCTTTATTCCCTTCCTTATTCCCCCTTTATTGTGCCACCCCTTTATTGTTCCCCACTTATTGTGTTCCCCCCTTATTGTTCCCCCGTTATTGTTCCCCCCATTATTGTGCCCCCCCTTATCGTGCTCCCTCTTTATTGTTCCCCCCCTTATTGTGTTCCCCCCTTATTGTTCCCCCCTTATTGTTCCCCCCATTATTGTGCCCCCTCTTATCGTGCCCCCTCTTTATCCCCCCCTTATCTCCCCTTATTCTCCCTTTATTGTGGCTCTCCTTTATTGTTCCCCCCTTTATTGTTCCCCCCTTATTGTGCCCCCCTTATTGTGCCCCCCTTTATTGTGCCCCCCCTTATTGTGCCCCCTCTTTATCCCCCCCTTATTTCCGTTTATTCCCCTCCTTATCCCCCCTTTATTGTTCCCCCCCTTGTTGTGCCCCCCTTTATTGTGCCCCCTTATTGTTGCCCCCTTATTGTTTCCCCCTTATTGTTCCCCCCCTTGTTGTTCCCCCCCTTATTGTGCCCCCCCTTATTTTTCCCCCCATTATTGTTCCCCCCTTTATTGTTCCCCCCTTATTGTGCCCCCTCTTATTGTGCCCCCTCTTATTGTGCCCCCCCTTTATTGTGCCCCCCTTTATTGTTCCCCCCTTATTGTGTTCCCCCCTTATTGTGTCCCCCCTTATTGTGTTCCCCCTTATTGTGCACCCCTTATTGTTCCTCCTTTATTGTGTCCCTCCTTATTGTGTTCCCCCCCTTATTGTGCCCCCCCTTATTGTGCCCCCCCTTGTTGTGCCCCCCTTTATTGTTCCCCCCTTATTGTGCCCTTTCTTATTGTGCCCCCCCTTTATTCTGCTCCGCTTTATTGTTCCCCCCCTTATTGTGTTCCCCCTTATTGTGCACCCCCCTTATTGTTCCCCCGTTATTGTTCCCCCCATTATTGTGACCCCCTTATCGTGCTCCCTCTTTATTGTTTCCCCCTTATTGTTCCCCCCATTATCGTGCCCCCTCTTTATCCCCCCCCTTATCTCCCCTTATTCTCCCTTTATTGTGGCTCTCCTTTATTGTTCCCCACTTTATTGTGCCCCCCTTTATTGTGCCCCCCCTTATCGTGCCCCCCTTTATTGTGTCCCCCCCTTATTGTGCCCCCCTTATTGTGTCCCCCCCTTATTGTTCCCGCCTTATTGTGCCCCCCCTATTGTTCCCCCTCTTTATCCCCCCCTTATTTCCCTTTATTCCCCTCATTACCCCCCCCTTATTGTGCCCTCCCTTATTGTTCCCCCCCCTTATTGTGTTCCCCCCTTATTGTTCCTCCCATTATTGTGCCCCCCTTATTGTTCCCCCCCTTATTGTGCCCCCCCTTATTGTTCCCCCCATTATTGTGCCCCCCCCTTATTCCCCCTTTATTGCGCCACTCCTTTATTGTTCCCCCCTTTATTGTGTCCCCCATTATTGTGTCCCCCTTTTATGTCACCCTCCTTTATTCTGCCCCCCCTTATCCCCCCCTTTCCCCCCTTTATCCCCCCCTTTATGCCTTTATCTGAACCCCCCTTATTCTTCTCCCCCTTATTTTGCCCTTCCTTATCCCCCCCTTTATTGTGCTCCCCTTTATTGTGTCCCCCTTTATTGTGTCCCCCTTTATTGTGTCCCCCTTTATTTTGTCCCCCTTTATTGGGTGTCCCCTGTTATTCTGCCCCCCCCCTTATTCTGCCCCCCCCTTATTCTGCCCCCCCTTGTCCCCCCCTTGTCCCCCCCTTTATCCCATTACATCCCCCCTTCTTGTGTCCCCCATTATTGTGTCCCCCTTATTGTGTCCCCCTTTATTGTTTCCCCTTATTGTGCCCCCCCTTATCCCCTTATTGTGCCCCCCCTTATTGTGCCCCCCCTTATTGTGCCCCCCCTTATTCTGCTCCCCCCTTGTTCCCTCCCTTATCCCCCCCTTCACCCCATCCTATTGTTTTGACCACGCCCACTGACCCTCGGGCACGCCCACTCACCCTCGGGCACGCCCCCACCCTTGACCACGCCCATCAACATTAACCACGCCCCTCGACTGTGACCACGCCCATCAACCTTGACCACGCCCCTCAATCTTACCCATGCTACTCAACCTTGACCATGGTCACTCAAACTTGACCACGCCCCTCAATGTTGACCACGCCCCTCAATGTTGACCACGCCCACTCAATGTTGACCATGCCCACTCAATGTTGACCACGCCCACTCAACTTTGACCGCGCCCCTCAATCTTACCCATGCTACTCAACATCAACCATGGCCACTCAACCTTGACCACGCCCCTCAACCTTGACCACGCCCCTCAACCTTGACCACGCCCCTCAACCTTGACCACGCCCCTCAACCTTAACTATGCTACTCAACCTTGACCACACCCACTCAATGTTGACCACGCCCCTCAACATTAAACACACTCAATGTTGACCACGCCCACTCAACCTTGACTGCGCCCACTCAATGTTGACCACGCCCCTCAACATTGGCCCCCCCAGTCGACGTTGACCACACTCAATATTGACCACGCCCCTCAACGTTGACCACGCCCCTCAACGTTGACCACGCCCCTCAATGTTGACCACGCCCACTCAACGTTGACCACGCCCACTCAACCGTGACCACGCCCACTCAACCGTGACCACGCCCACTCAACGGTGACCTCACCCCCCTCGGCCCAGCCCCGCCATGTTGGCCACGCCCCTTCAAGCCTCGCCCCAGCCCCTTCCCCTCCCCCACCCCATTTCTTACCCCCCACCCCCTTTTCCTTTGACCCCGCCCCCTCACCCTCTTGTCTCCGCCCCCTTTCCAGATCCACCAGCGAATCCGCTTCCCAGAAGAGCCGCCGGGAAGAGCGCTCCACCTCCCCCGCCGGCTCCTCCTCTTCCTCCGCCTCCTCCCGCAGCCGGTGAGTGACCCCTCCCCCTCCCTAAACCCCTCCCCCACACCCCCCCCCCCGTTAACCCTCCCCCTCCAAAACACCCCCCCCCCCACCCACCGCCCCCCCACAGGTCCCGCAGCGCCACCGCCCCGAAGCCCCCGACCCAACCGGAGGAAGCGGCTCCGCCCCCGACCCAACCGGGCGCCGCCGCCGCCGCCGCCATCACCGCCACCACCACCACCACCGCCGCCGCCGCCGCCGCCGCACCGGAGGTGAGCCCCGGGGGCGGGGCAGGGCCTGGGGGGGGCCCCCTGCGACCTTTACCCACCCCCCCCCCACACCCTACCTCCCCCCACCCCCTTTCCGTGTGCACCCTTTTTAACCTTCCCCCCCTCCCCACCCCTTCTTCCGGTTTTCCAGGGAGCGCCGGAGCCGGAGCCGGAGCCGCAGCAGCCCCCGGCGCCTCCCGCGGAGCTCCACGCGGCGCAGCCGCCCGTGAGCCCAACCCCACCCACGGAGCTACCCCCCCCCCGCGCCCGCGCCCGCGTCCGCCACCGCCATCACCGCGCCCGCCGCGTCCCCTCCGCGTCGCTCTCCCACCCCGACCTCCCTCCCGGAAGTTCCTCCCGCCCCCCGCGCCCCTTCCAGCCCTTCCCCGGACCCCCCGCGTCGCCCTAAAACCCCCCCCGCGCCTGCTCCCCCGACCCCGCGTCGCGAGCGTTCGCCGACGCCCCCGAAACGTTCCCGCGCGCGCCGCGACCGTTCCCGCAGCCGTTCGCCGCCGCCGCCTCCTCCTTCCGCCCGCCGCGCCCGTTCCCGTTCCCGCACCCCACCCAGCCGCCGCCGCTCCCGCACCCCGCCCAGCCGCCGCCGCTCCCGCAGCCGCCGCCGCGCCGCCGCCCGTTCCCGTTCCCGTACGCCGCCGCGACGCCGCTCGCGTTCCCGCACCCCGCTCTGGCGCCCCAACTCCACCAGTCCCATCCGGTTACCGCCGCGTTCCCGTTCCCGCACGCCGCCGCGACGCAACAAATCCCGTTCGCCCACGCGTCGAGGACGTTCCCGCTCACGTTCCCCGCGCTCCCGCGCTTGGTCCCGCGGCCGCGGCGCCGCACGGTGGGGACGCTCCCGTTCCCGTTCCGCCGCGCGACGTCGTTCCCGTTCCCGCTCCCCCGCGCGACGCCGTTCCCGTTCCCCCGCGCGACGCCGTTCCCGGTCGCGCCGCCGTCGCTCCCGTTCCCGCACCCCGCGACGCGGTCGTTCCGGTTCCACCCCGCAGCGTCGTTCCCGTTCCCTCTCGTCCCCGGAACAGCGTCGGCGTCGCGGGCGCGGCCTCGGCCGTCGCAGCCGTTCCGATTCGTCGCGACGACGCCGTTCCCGCTCCCTCTCTTCGCCGCGGCCCAAGAAGCGCCCGCGCGCGGCGTCCCGTTCGCCGTCGCGACGCCGACGCCGCCGCAGCAGCTCCACCGCCTCCCCCCGCAAAGCCAAGACCCCCTCGGCCTCCCCTTCCCCACCCAAAAGCAAAGCCCCCACCCCACCCCCACCGCTTCCTTCCGCTTCCGCCATCGCTTCCGTTTCCGCCGCGGCCGCCGCCGCGCCCCCCGCGCGCCCCAAGTGGGTCCCGATCGCCGAACTCCACCCCGCGGCGCCGCAACCCCCGCCCGCCCTCGCCAAGGGCGACGCCAAAACGGCCCCACCCAAGTGGGTCCCAATCGGAGGGACCCAACCGGGTCCTCCCGGCACCGAAACCGTCGCCGCGGTGACGCCGGATGCGGCCAAACCCCCCGGAACCGGAAACGGCGGCGCCGCCATCATGGCGGTCGCTAAGGAAGCGGCGGCAACGCCGACGCAACCCGCAGCCGCCATAACGGATGCGAAGGTGGCTCCGCCCACGCCCACCAAACCACCCGGGGAAGCCAAAGCGGCGCCGGCGGCAACGCCGCAACCGGAAGTAAAGATGGTGGCGGCGAAAACGGGAGTCGTCGAAGCGAAAGCGGCGACGCCGGCGTCAACCGGACCCCCCAAAGCGGCCGCCGCGCCCACCGCGACCCCACCCAAAGCGGCGCCGCCATCGCCGGCCGCGGTCGTCGAAGCGAAGACGGCGGCGGCGAAAGCGGCGGCGAATGACGTCAAAGCGGCGGCACCGCCGCCGCCATCGCCCTCCACGCCGCGCCCGGCGCCCGGAGCCAAGATGGCGACGCCGCCGCCGCCTCCGCCGGGGCTGCCGCGGGTGCTGAGCGCGGGGCTGCGCGCGGCGGCCGCCGGCGCCACCCCCGGCGCCGCCGCCGCCGCCGCCACCATGTCCGGGAAGCTCCTTCCGGCGTCGCGGCTCAGCCTCCCGTCGTCGCCCGTCGCGGGGTCGGCGCTGCCGCCCGCCAGCCACGCCAAGGCCATGCCCCGCCTCCTCGCCAAAACGCGGCCGCCATCGCCGCCGCGGCTCGGAAACACCGCCACGCATCCCGCCTCGGCCGCCATCTTGGACAAGATGGCGGCCGGCGCGGCCTCGGCAACCGTCAAGGCGGAGGCAGCGGGAGTCAACGGCGCCGCCATGGCGGATGGCGCCAAGGGCAACGCCGGCGAGGGCAAGAGCAATATGGCCGCCGTCATGGCCGCCAAGAGCAGCGCGGGTGACGTCACCGCGACCGTCATGGCGGCCAAGAGCAGCGCGAGTGACGTCACCGTCATGGTGGCCAAGAGCACCACCAAGCCCGTCAAGGCGGAAGTCGGCGTCGCCGTGGCAACCGGCATCGCCATGACAACCGGCGTCGCCATGACAACCAGTGGCGCCACGGCAACCGGCGTCGCCATGACAACCGGCGTCGCCATGGCAACCAGCATCAGCAGCGCTCCCAGTACCACCAGTGCTCCCAGTGCCGCCATCGCCGTGGCTCCCAGTAACACCAGTGCTCCCAGTACCAGCGGACCCTCGGGCACCACCGTGGCTGTCGGTGGCACCAGTGCTCCCAGTATGACCAGTGCTCCCAGTATGACCAGCGCTCCCAGTATGACCAGTGCTCCCAGTATGACCAGCGCTCCCAGTATCACCAGTGCTCCCAGTATCACCAGGGTTCCTGTTGCATCCGGCGCTCCCAGTGGCACCAGTGCTCCCAGTATCACCAGGGTTGCTGGTGCTCCCAGTGCTCCCAGTAGCACCAGTGCTCCCAGTTTGACCAGTGCTCCCAGTATCACCAGGGTTGCTGGCGCTCCCGTCGTTCCCAGTGGCACCAGTGCTCCCAGTATGACCAGTACAGGCAGCGTCGTCGTCATCCCAGTGGCCGCCAGTGCTCCCAGTACCACCAGTGCTCCCAGTACCACCAGTTCTCCCAGTATGGGCAGCGTCGTCGTCATCCCAGTGGCCGCCAGTGCTCCCAGTACCACCAGTGCTCCCAGTACCACCAGTTCTCCCAGTATGGGCAGCGTCGCCGTCATCCCAGTGGCCGCCAGTGCTCCCAGTACCACCAGTTCTCCCAGTACGGGCAGCGTCGCCATCATCCCAGTGGCCGCCAGTGCTCCCAGTACCACCAGTTCTCCCAGTATGGGCAGCGTCGCCGTCACCCCAGTGGCCGCCAGTTCTCCCAGTACCACCAGTAACACCAGTTCTCCCAGTACGGGCATCGTCGCCGCGAGCCTCGTGGCCACCAGTGCTCCCAGTGTAACCAGTATGGGCATGGACACCAGTGCTCCCAGTACCACCAGTACCAGCAGCGTCACCGTGATCCCTGCAGCCACCAGTGCTCCCAGTTCAACCAGTGCTCCCAGTTCAACCAGTGCTCGTGTGGCCACCGGTGCTCCCAGTTCAACCAGTCCTCCCAGTTCCACCAGTCCTCCCAGTTCCACCAGTGCTCGTGTGGCCACCAGTGCTCCCAGTTCAACCAGTCCTCCCAGTTCCACCAGTGCTCGTGTGGCCACCGGTGCTCCCAGTTCCACCAGTGCTCCCAGTTCAACCAGTGCTCCCAGTTCCACCAGTGCTCCCAGCATGGCCAGCATCACCCCGTTGTGCACCAGTTCTCCCAGTATCACCAGTACCAGCAGCGTCACCGTGATCCCAGTGCCCACCAGTGCTCCCAGGCTCACCAGTGACTCCACCCCAGTTCCCACCAGTGCTCCCAGTATCACCAGTGCTCCCAGTACCACCAGTGCTCCCAGTACCACCAGTGTCTCCACCGGTACTCCCAGGCTCACCAGTGACACCACCCCAGTTCCCACCAGTGCTCCCAGTACCACCAGCGACTCCCCCAGTACTCCCAGGCTCACCAGTGCCGCCATCACCATCGCCACCAGTCCTCCCAGTACCACCAGTACCGCCACCAGTCCTCCCAGTACCACCAGTAACACCACCGCCGTGCCCACCAGTGCTCCCAGCGCCGCCGCCGCCGCCGCCGCCGCCGCTCCCAGTGCCTCCGGTGCTCCCAGTATCACCGTCACCGGCTCTCCCAGTAACACCAGTGCTCCCAGTATGGTCCCGGTACTGGAGAAGCCGAGCTCGTCGTCGTCGTCCTCCTCGTCCTCTTCCTCCTCCTCTTCCTCTTCCTCTTCCTCTTCCGACTCCGACTCCGATTCCGACTCCGACTCTTCCGACTCCGCCCCCCCCTCGCCGGCCGCCATCGCCCCCGCCCAGTAAGGCTTCCGGTCCCTCCCAGTGCTCCCAGTATCCCCAGTTTGGGCTCCCCAGGGCTCCCAGTACCCCTGGTGTGGTGTCCCCAGGGTCCCCAGTGCTCCCAGTACCCCCAGTTTGGGCTCCCCAGGGCTCCCAGTATCCCCAATGTGGTGTCCTCAGGGTCCCCAGTGCTCCCAGTATCCCCAGTGTGGTGTCCCCAGAGCTCCCAGTATCCCCAGTGTGGTGTCCTAAGGGTCCCCAGTGCTCCCAGTATCCCCAGTCTGGTGTCTCCAGGGCTCCCAGTACCCCTGGTGTGGTGTCCCCAGTGTCCCCAGTGCTCCCAGTATCCCCAGTCTGGTGTCCCCAGAGCTCCCAGTACCCCTGGTGTGGTGTCCCCAGGGCTCCCAGTGCTCCCAGTATCCCCAGTGTGGTGTCCTCAGTGTCCCCAGTGTCCCCAGGGCTCCCAGTATCCCCAGTCTGGTGTCCCCAGGGCTCCCAGTATCCCCAGTGTGGTGTCCCCAGTGTCCCCAGGGCTCCCAGTACCCCCAGTCTGGTGTCCTCAGTGTCCCCAGTGTCCCCAGGGCTCCCAGTATCCCCAGTCTGGTGTCCCTAGGGCTCCCAGTATCCCCAGTGTGGTGTCCCCAGTGTCCCCAGGGCTCCCAGTACCCCCAGTCTGGTGTCCTCAGTGTCCCCAGTGTCCCCAGGGCTCCCAGTATCCCCAGTCTGGTGTCCCCAGTGCTCCCAGTATCCCCAATGTGGTGTCCCCAGTGTCCCCAGTGCTCCCAGTATCCCCAGTGTGGTGTCCCCAGGGCTCCCAGTATCCCCAGTGTGGTGTCCTCAGGGTCCCCAGTGCTCCCAGTATCCCTAGTCTGGTGTCCCCAGGGCTCCCAGTGTCCCCAGTCTGGTGTCCCCAGGGCTCCCAGTATACCCAATGTGGTGTCCTCAGGGTCCCCAGTGCTCCCAGTACCCGCAGTCTGGTGTCTTCAGGGCTCCCAGTATCCCCAGTTTGGGCTCCCCAGGGCTCCCAGTATCCCCAGTGAGCTGTCCCCAGTGTCCCCAGTGCTCCCAGTGTCCCCAGTCTGGTGTCCCCAGGGCTCCCAGTATCCCCAGTGTGCTGTCCCCAGTGTCCCCAGGGCTCCCAGTATCCCCAGTGTGCTGTCCCCAGGGCTCCCAGTGTCCCCAGTCTGGGCTCCCCAGGGCTCCCAGTATCCCCAGTGTGGTGTCCCCAGTGTCCCCAGAGCTCCCAGTACCCCCAGTCTGGTGTCCTCAGTGTCCCCAGTGCTCCCAGTATCCCCAGTCTGGGCTCCCCAGGGCTCCCAGTATCCCCAATGTGGGGTCCCCAGTGTCCCCAGAGCTCCCAGTATCCCCAGTGTGGTGTCCTCAGGGTCCCCAGTGCTCCCAGTGTCCCCAGTCTGGGCTCCCCAGGGCTCCCAGTATCCCCAGTGTGGTGTCTCCAGTGTCCCCAGGGCTCCCAGTACCCCCAGTCTGGTGTCCCCAGGGCTCCCAGTACCCCCAGTCTGGTGTCCTCAGGGTCCCCAGTGCTCCCAGTATCCCCAATGTGGTGTCCCCAGTGCTCCCAGTATCCCCAGTCTGGTGTCCCCAGGGCTCCCAGTATCCCCAATGTGGTGTCCCCAGTGTCCCCAGGGCTCCCAGTGTCCCCAGTCTGGGCTCCCCAGGGCTCCCAGTATCCCCAGTCTGGGCTCCCCAGGGCTCCCAGTATCCCCAATGTGGTGTCCCCAGGGTCCCCAGTGCTCCCAGTATCCCCAGTCTGGTGTCCCCAGGGCTCCCAGTGTCCCCAGTCTGGACTCCCCAGGGCTCCCAGTACCCCTGGTGTGGTGTCCCCAGTGTCCCCAGAGCTCCCAGTATCCCCAGTCTGGTGTCCCCAGGGCTCCCAGTATCCCCAGTGTGGTGTCCCCAGTGTCCCCAGTGCTCCCAGTATCCCCAATGTGGTGTCCCCAGTGTCCCCAGTGCTCCCAGTACCCCCAGTCTGGTGTCTCCAGGGCTCCCAGTACCCCTGGTGTAGTGTCCCCAGAGCTCCCAGTGCTCCCAGTACCCCCAGTCTGGGCTCCCCAGAGCTCCCAGTATCCCCAGTGTGGTGTCCCCAGTGTCCCCAGAGCTCCCAGTACCCCCAGTCTGGTGTTCTCAGTGTCCCCAGTGCTCCCAGTATCCCCAGTCTGGGCTCCCCAGGGCTCCCAGTATCCCCAATGTGGGGTCCCCAGTGTCCCCAGAGCTCCCAGTATCCCCAGTGTGCTGTCCCCAGTGTCCCCAGTGCTCCCAGTATCCCCAGTCTGGTGTCCCCAGGGCTCCCAGTATCCCCAATGTGGGGTCCCCAGTGTCCCCAGAGCTCCCAGTATCCCCAGTGTGCTGTCCCCAGGGCTCCCAGTGTCCCCAGTCTGGGCTCCCCAGGGCTCCCAGTATCCCCAGTCTGGTGTCTCCAGGGTCCTCAGAGCTCCCAGTGTCCCCAGTCTGGTGTCTTCAGGGCTCCCAGTATCCCCAGTGTGCTGTCCCCAGTGTCCCCAGGGCTCCCAGTACCCCCAGTGTGGTGTCCCCAGAGCTTCCAGTATCCCCAGTGTGGTGTCCTCAGGGTCCCCAGTGCTCCCAGTACCCCCAGTTTGGTGTCTCCAGGGCTCCCAGTACCCCTGGTGTGGTGTCCCCAGGGTCCCCAGTGCTCCCAGTACCCCCAGTGTGGTGTCCCCAGTGCTCCCAGTATCCCCAGTGTGCTGTCCCCAGTGTCCCCAGGGCTCCCAGTATCCCCAGTCTGGGCTCCCCAGGGCTCCCAGTATCCCCAGTGTGCTGTCCCCAGTGTCCCCAGAGCTCCCAGTATCCCCAGTGTGGTGTCCCCAGAGCTCCCAGTGCTCCCAGTATCCCCAGTCTGGTGTCCCCAGGGCTCCCAGTATCCCCAGTGTGGTGTCCTCAGTGTCCCCAGTGTCCCCAGGGCTCCCAGTATCCCCAGTCTGGTGTCCCCAGAGCTCCCAGTATCCCCAGTGTGGTGTCCTCAGGGTCCCCAGTGCTCCCAGTATCCCCAATGTGGTGTCCCCAGTGCTCCCAGTATCCCCAGTCTGGTGTCCTCAGGGCTCCTGGGGTTCCCAATCCCCATTTTCTACCCAGAATTCCCATTTTTAACCCCAATTTCCTTATTTTTTAACCCCAATCTCCTTATTTTTAATCCCAATCCCTTATTTTTAATCCCAATCTCCTTATTTTTAACCCCAATTTCCTTATTTTTAACCCCAAAGCCCCATTTTTAACCCAGAATTCCCATTTTTTGCCCCAATCCCCTTATTTTAACCCCAATTTCCTTACTTTTAACCCCAATTTCCTTATTTTTGATCCAAATCCCTTATTTTTAACCCCAATTTCCTTATTTTAACCTCAATCTCCTTATTTTTAATCCCAATCCCTTATTTTTAATCCCAATCTCCTTATTTTTAACCCCAATCTGCTTATTTTTAACCCCAATTTCCTTAATTTTAACCCAAATCCCTTAT
Organism: Dromococcyx pavoninus; assembly: GCA_033558185.1. NCBI lineage: Eukaryota > Metazoa > Chordata > Aves > Cuculiformes > Neomorphidae > Dromococcyx > Dromococcyx pavoninus. The sequence goes on from JAUMJL010002629.1 coordinate 14,910, forward strand.
TTTTAACCCCAATTTCCTTATTTTAATCCCAATCTCTCATTTTTAATCCCAATCCCTTATTTTTAACCCCAATTTCCTTATTTTCAATCCCAATCCCTTAATTTTAACCCCAATTTCCTTATTTTCAATCCCAATCCCTTATTTTTAACCCCAATCCCTTATTTTTAATCCCAATCCCTTATTTTTAACCCCAATTTTCTTATTTTTAATCCCAATCTCCTTATTTTAATCCCAATTTCCTTATTTTTAACCCCAATCTCCTTATTTTTAATCCCACTCCCCTTATTTTAACCCCAATTTCCTTACTTTTAACCCCAATTTCCTTATTTTTGATCCAAATCCCTTATTTTTAATCCCAATTTCCTTAATTTTAACCCAAATCCCTTATTTTTAACCCCAATTTCCTTATTTTAACCTCAATCTCCTTATTTTTAATCCCAATCTCCTTATTTTTAACCCCAATCTGCTTATTTTTAACCCAAATTTCCTTATTTTTAATCCCAATGTCCTTATTTTTAATCCCAATCCCTTACTTTTAACCCCAATTTCCTTATTTTTGATCCAAATCCCTTATTTTTAATCCCAATTTCCTTATTTTAAGCCCAATTTCCTTATTTTTAACTCCAATTTCCTTATTTTCAATCCCAATCCCTTATTTTTAACCCCAATCCCTATTTTTAACTCCAATCCCCTTAATTTTAATCCAAATCCCTTATTTTTAACCCCAATTTCCTTATTTTTAACCTCAATCTCCTTATTTTTAACCCCAACTTCCCTATTTTCAAGCCCAATCCCTTATTTTTAACCCCAATTTTCTTATTTTAACCCCAATCCCTTATTTTTAACTCCAATCCCCTTATTTTTAATCCCAATCCCTTATTTTTAACCCCAATTTCCTTATTTTTAATCCAGATCCCTTATTTTTAATCCCAATTTCCTTATTTTTAACCCCAATTTCCTTATTTTCAATCCCAATCCCCTTATTTTTAACCCCAATCCCTTATTTTTAACTCCAATCCCCTTATTTTTAATCCAAATCCCTTATTTTTAACCCCAATCCCCTTATTTTTAATCCAAATCCCTTATTTTTAACCCCAATCTCCTTATTTTTAATCCCAATCCCTTATTTTTAACCCCAATTTCCTTATTTTTAATCCCAATCCCTTATTTTTAATCCCAATGCCTTAATTTTAACCCCAATCCCTTATTTTTAACCCCAATCTCCTTATTTTTAATCCCAATCCCTTATTTTTAACCCCAATCTCCTTATTTTTAACCCCAATTTCCTTAATTTTAACACCAATTTCCTTATCTTTAATCCCAATCCCTCATTTTTAACCCCAATCTCCTTATTTTTAACCCCAATTTCCCTATTTTCAATCCCAATCCCTTATTTTTAACCCCAATTTCCTTATTTTTAACCCCAATCCCTTATTTTCAATCCCAATCCCCTTATTTTAACCCCAATCCCTTATTTTTAACCCCAATTTCCTTATTTTTAAACCCAATTTCCTTATTTTCAATCCCAATCCCTTATTTTTAACCCCAATCTCCTTATTTTTAATCCCAATCCCTTATTTTTAATCCCAATTTCCTTATTTTTAATCCCAATCTCCTTATTTTTAATCCCAATACCTCATTTTTAACCCCAATCTCCTTATTTTTAACCCCAATTTCCCTATTTTCAATCCCAATCCCTTATTTTTAACCCCAATTTCCTTATTTTTAACCCCAATCCCCTTATTTTTAATCCCAATCCCTTATTTTTAAACCCAATTTCCTTATTTCCAATCCCAATCTCCTTATTTTAATCCCAATTTCCTTATTTTTATCCCCAATCTCCTTATTTTTAATCCCAATCCCTTATTTTTAATCCCAATTTCCTTATTTTTAACCCCAATCCCTTATTTTTAACCCCAATTTCCTTATTTTTAATCCCAATCTCCTTATTTTTTAATCCAAATCTCCTTATTTTTAAGCCCAATCCCTTATTTTTAACCCCAATCCCTTATTTTTAACTCCAATCCCCTTATTTTTAATCCAAATCCCTTATTTTTAACCCCAATCCCCTTATTTTTAATCCAAATCCCTTATTTTTAACCCCAATCTCCTTATTTTTAATCCCAATCCCTTATTTTTAACCCCAATTTCCTTATTTTTAATCCCAATCCCTTATTTTTAATCCCAATGCCTTAATTTTAACCCCAATCCCTTATTTTTAACTCCAATCCCCTTATTTTTAATCCCAATCCCTCATTTTTAATCCAAATCCCTTATTTTTAACCCCAATCTCCTTATTTTTAATCCCAATCCCTTATTTTTAATCCCAATTTCCTTATTTTTAACCCCAATCTCCTTATTTTTAACCCCAATTTCCTTATTTTCAATCCCAATCCCTTAATTTTAACCCCAATTTCCTTATTTTCAATCCCAATCCCTTATTTTTAACCCCAATCCCTTATTTTTAATCCCAATCCCTTATTTTTAATCCCAATGCCTTAATTTTAACCCCAATTTCCTTATTTTTAATCCCAATCTCCTTATTTTTAATCCCAATCCCTTATTTTTAACCCCAATTTCCTTATTTTCAATCCCAATCCCCTTAATTTTAACCCCAATTTCCTTATTTTTAACCCCATACCCTTATTTTTAATCCCAATCCCTTATTTTTCCCCCCAAACCCCCATTTTTACCCCAATCCCCCCATTTTCAGCCCCAAATCCCACATTTTCCACCCCAAAACTCCCCCTTCTGACCCCGGAATCCTTTCCCCTCTCCGCAGGTCTTCGACGACCAACATGGCGGCCGCCGCCGCCGCCGTGATGACGTCACCGGCGCCGCCCTCCGAGGTGCCATCGGCGACGCCGGGGGAGGCTGCGCCGCCGCTGCCGCCGCCGCCGTCGTCGGAGGCCTCGACCGCAGCAATGGCCGCCGCCACGGGGCCGCCCACGGCCGAGACGCGCGAGGGCCGCGCCCGCCGCAAGCGCCGCCGCTCCAGCTCCTCGTCCTCGTCCTCCTCCTCCTCTTCCTCCTCCTCTTCCTCCTCCTCCTCCTCCTCTTCCTCCTCCTCTTCCTCCTCCTCCTCCTCCTCGTCCTCCTCCTCTTCCTCTTCCTCCTCCTCTTCCTCATCCTCTTCCGACGCCTCGGCCGCTCCGGCTCCTCCTCCTCCTCCTCCTCCTCTTCCTCCTCCTGCGGCGAAGGCTTCGCCTCAACCCGCACGGTACACGGAGCCCCCAGCCCCTCAGGCCGCGCCCCCTGCCTCCACGGCCACGCCCACCCCCGCGGCGCAAGCCACGCCCACCCAAGCCACGCCCACCCCCGCGGCGCAAGCCACGCCCTCCACCACCCAAACCGCGCCCTCCACCACCCAAACCACGCCCACCACCACCCAAGCCACGCCCACCACCACCCAAACCACGCCCACCTCCACCACCCAAGCCACGCCCACCTCCCTCCTCTCCCTCACCCCCGCCAAGGCGGTGGGCGGAGCCACGCCCCTCCCGCGCCTTCCCGGCTCCCTATTGGCTCTGCCGGCAGGGCGGGGCCTCCGCCCTTCGCCCCGCCCCCCTGGCTCCCTCCTGGCTCTGACCCCTCCCCGCGGCTCCGCCCTCGGGGGGTCCCCACGGGGTCCTTTCCCCCTGTTGGGTGCTCGGGGTGGGGGCGGTGGGGTCGGGGGGGGCTTTTCCCGCGCCGCCTCCCCTTTCTTAGCCACGCCCACTCGGGGCGGGGCTTGTTACCCGCGCAGCCCAAGCTCCTCCCCCTTTTTCCGGGGAGGAGGAGGAGGAGGAGGAGGAGGAGGAGGAGGGGGCGGGGTCTGTTCCTTCGGTCGCCTCGGTTCCTGCATCCACCGTTTCCAAGGTAACGTGGGGTTGGGATGCGGGGGGGGAGGCCGCTTGGGGAGCGCTTCCTGCCTGCACCGTTTCCATGGTAACGGGTTGGGATGCGCCGTCGCCGGGCGGGTCAATCCCTGCATCCATCGTCTCGGAGGGGGCGGAGCCGGGGGATGCTGTTACCACCGAGTGGGCGGAGCCGGGGGAAGCCCCGCCCCTCAACGTTCTCCTTCCCCATTCGCCATCACCCCCGCCATGGCGTCGCGGATGGCGCAGTACGGCGCCGCCTCCCAGTACAGCGCCTCAGCTTCCCAGTATAACCAGTACACAACAGGCGGAGGGGGGGCCCAGTACAGCGTCAACGCTTCCCAGTACAGCGTCAACGCCGCCCAGTACACCTCCCAGTATAACGCCGCCCAGTACGGCGCCCAATACCAGTACGCCCTCAGCTCCCAGTACGCAACCGGCACCGCCGCCCAGTACGCCCAGTACGCCCAGTATAGCGCCCAAAGCGGTGACATCACCCAATACGGCGCCGCCACGACGGCGGATGCCACCCAGTATCCCACCACCGCAGACCAGTACGCGGCCAGTGCCGCCCAGTACGCGGCGTCGGGTGCGGGAGCGGCCGCCACGGCGGCGGCGGCGGCGGCGGCGGCGGGAGGAGGAGGAGGAGGAGGAGGAGGCGGGGCCGAAGCTTCCTCCCAGTACGCGGCCACAACTGGGGCCCAGTATGGTGGGAACGGGACTGGGTGGGGTCAGGTGACCCAAGAGGCCTCTTGGACGGTGGCCACGGGCGGCACCGGCGCCGGGGTGACCTGGGGGTCCTGGGTGACCCCCAGCCAATAGGGACCCCCCCACCCCACCCCCCCCCCACCTTACAGCACCCACTTCTCCCACCCAAAGCCCCACCCCCACACCCCACCCCCCCCAACCCAAAAGAGGAGGTGAGGAGCCTGGGGGGGAGGGGAGGGGAGGGGAGGGGAGGGGGGAAAAGGTGGGGGAGGGGAGAGTTTGGTGCCTTGAGGGGGGAGGGGTTTAGGGTGGGGGTGGGGGGGTGGGGGGCAGGGGGTGGTTGTGATCGACTTGGGGGGGGTTAAAAGGGTGGTTAAAAGGGTGTGGGGGGGGGGAAATGTGGGGCAGAGGTTGTGGGGGGGGCACTTGGGGGCAGAGCCGTGGGGCTGGGGGGGCACTTGGGGGGCAGAGCTTGGGGGGGCACTTGGGGGTGTTAAATGTTGGGGGGGCACTTGGGGGCAGAGTTATGGGCTGGGGGGGCACTTGGGGGCAGAGTTTGGTGTGGGGGGGCACTTGGGGGGCTGTGCTATGGGCTGGGGGGGCAGAGTTGGTGGGGGGGCACTTGGGGGGCAGAGTTATGGGCTGGGGGGGGCACTTGGGGGGCAGAGCTTGGGGGGCACTTGTGGGGCAGAGTTTTGGGGGGGTGGGGGGTCACTTAGGGGGCAGGAGGCTGACTGGGGGGTCCTGGGGAGGGGGAGGGGGTGGTGTTTGTGTCCCCTGCCCCATAGCGTGTTCTGCCCCATAAGTGTGGGGCAGCCCCAGTGCCAGAGGTGGAATGGCTGAGGAGTAGGTGAGGAGCTGGGGGGGGCACTTGGGGGGCAGAGCCATGGGGTGCCCCCCCCCCCTTACTTGGGGGGCACTTGGGGAGCAGAGTTATGGGGCTGGGGGGGGGGGGCACTTGGGGGGCAGAGTTATGGGGTGGCGGTGCCCACTTGGGGGGCAGAGCTGTGGGGCTGGGGGGGCACTTGTGGGGCAGAGCCAGAGGGTGATGGTGCCCACTTGGGGGGCACTTGGGGGGCGGAGTTATGGGGCTGGAGGGGGCACTTGGGGGGCAGAGCCGTGGGGTGATGGTGCCCACTTGGGGGGCAGAGTTAATGGGGCTGGGGGGCACTTGGGGGGCAGAGCTGTGGGGCTGGGGGGGGTACTTGTGGGGCAGAGCTGGGGGGCTTTAGGGGGACTTGGGGGGGCAGAGTTATGGGGAGATGGTGCCCACTTGGGGGGCAGAGCTATGGGGCTGGGGGGGGCACTTGGGGGGGCAGAGTTATGGGGTGATGGTGCCCACTTGGGGGACACTTGTGGGGCAGAGCTGGGAATGTCGGTACTTGGGGGGCAGAGCCGTGGGGTGCCCCCCCTTACTTGGGGGGCAGAGGTGTGGGGTGATGGTGCCCACTTGTGGGGCAGAGCTATGGGGCTGGAGGGGAGGGTTGTGTTCACTTGTGGGGCAGAGCCGTGTGAGGGGGACGGTGCCCACTTGGGGGGCAGAGCCGTGGGGTGAGTATCGCGACGGGGGGGGGGGGGGGGGGCAGAGCTGTGGGGCTGGGGGGGCACTTGTGGGGCAGAGCTGGGGGGTGCCCCCTGTTACTTGGGGGGCAGAGCCATGGGGTGATGGTGCTCACTTGGGGGGCAGAGTTATGGGGCTGGGGGGGGCACTTGTGGGGCAGAGCCAGAGGGTGATGGTGCCCACTTGGGGGGCACTTGGGGGGCGGAGTTATGGGGCTGGGGGGGCACTTGGGGGGCAGAGTTATGGGGTGATGATGCCCACTTGGGGGGCAGAGCTTGGGGTGCCCCCTGTTGCTTGGGGGGCAGAGCTGGGGGACTTGGTGCCCACTTGGGGGGCAGAGATGTGGGGCTGGGGGGGCACTTGGGGGGCAGAACTGGGGGGCTTTAGGGGGGACTTGTGGGTCACTTGGGGGGCAGAGCTATGGGGTGATGGTGCCCACTTAGGGGGCACTTGGGGGGCACTTGGGGGGCTGAGCTGGGGGTTGACCCCTGTTACTTGGGGGGCAGTTATGGGGCTGGGGGGGAACTTGTGGGCAGAGCTGGGAATGTCGTTACTTGTGGGGCAGAGCCGTGGGGTGCCCCCCCCTTACTTGTGGGGCTGGAGGGGGGGGTTGTGTTCACTTGTGGGGCAGAGCCGTGTGAGGGGGACGGTGCCCACTTGGGGGGCAGAGCCGTGGGGTGAGTATCGCGACGGGGGGGGGGGCACTTGTGGGGCAGAGCTGTGGGGCTGGAGGGGGACTTGGGGGGGCAGAGCCAGGGGTGATGGTGCCCACTTGGGGGGCAGAGTTATGGGGCTGGGAGGCACTTGGGGGGCAGAGTTATGGGGTGATGCCCCCTTGGGGAGCAGAGATGGGCTGGGGGGGCACTTGGGGGGCAGAATTGTGGGGCTGGGGGGGGCACTTGGGGGGCAGAGCTGGGGGTGTCCCCCCTTACTTGGGGGGCACTTGGGGGTCAGAGCTGTGGGGTTGGGGGGGGCACTTGGGGGGCAGAACTGGGGGTGATGGTGCCCACTTGGGGGGCAGAGTTATGGGGCTGGGGGAGGCACTTGTGGGGCAGAGCTGGGGGGTGCCCCCTGTTACTTGGGGGGCAGAGCTGGGGGGCTGGAGGGGGGACTTGGGGGGTCATTTGGGGGTCACTTGGGGGGCAGAGCTATGGGGTGATGGTGCCCACTTGAGGGGCACTTGGGGGGCAGAGTTATGGGGCTGGGGGGGCACTTGTGGGGCAGAGCTGTGGGGCTGGAGGGGGGTTGTGTTCACTTGTGGGGCAGAGCCGTGTGAGGGGGACGGTGCCCACTTGGGGGGCAGAGCCGTGGGGTGAGTATCGCGACGGGGGGGGGCACTTGTGGGGCAGAGCTGTGGGGCTGGGGGAGCACTTGTGGGGCAGAGCTGGGGGTAGCCCCGTTACTTGGGGGGCAGAGCCATGGGGTGTCCCCCCCTTTACTTGGGGGGGCACTTGGGGGGCAGAGTTATGGGGCTTGGGGGGCAGAGCTGGGGGACTTGGTGCCCACTTGTGGGGCAGAGCTGTGGGGGCTGGGGGGGGCAGAGTTATGGGGTGGGGGGGCACTTGTGGGGCAGAGCTGTGGGGCTGGGGGGGGCACTTGTGGGGCAGAGCTATGGGGCCTGTGGCCCGAATCAGTTATGGGGCTGGGGGGGGGGGGGATCTGTGGGGCAAGGAGGGGATCTATGGGGCAGGTTATGGGGCTGGGGGGGGCACTTGTGGGGCAGAGCCAGGGGGTGATGGTGCCCACTTGTGGGGCAGAGCTGTGGGGCTGGGGGGTATCTATGGGGCTGGGGAGGATCTATGGGGCAGGTTATGGGTCCTGGGGGGGAATCTATGGGGTCTGGGGTTGATCTATGGGGCAGGTTATGGGGCTGGGGGGGGCACTTGTGGGGCAGAGCTGTGGGGCTGGGAGGAATCTATGGGGCAGGTTATGGGTCTGGGGGGGCGTCTATGGGTCTGGGGGGGATCTATGGGGCAGGTTATGGAGCTGGACTGGAATCTATGGGTCTGGGGGGGGAATCTATGGGGCAGGACGAGGCGCTATGGGGCGGGGGCCGTGGGGCCTGACCCCTGTCCCCCGCAGCGCCGCCGTGGGGCAGCAGCACCCAAGGACCCTCCAAGCGCAGCCCCGGGGGCCCTCGCTGGCCGGTAGGTGTGGGGCAGATGTGGGGCAGAGCCGTGGGGCAGATGTGGGGCAGCCCAGGCCGCTGTGGGGCAGAGCCGTGGGGCCCAGCTATGGGGCAGAGCCTCCCCCCCCCCCCCCCCTCCAAAAGCCCCCCTCGTATCTCCCCAGTAGCCCTGGAGCCACGCCCACCTCGCCCAGGCCACGCCCACCCCACTCAAGGCCACACCCACCCACCCAGACCACGCCCCTTCTCAAGAGGTCCCGCCCCTTTTTTGCTTCTCCGCCCGCGAGGCCACGCCCCCTCCTCTAAACCACGCCCCCATTGTGATTCCCCGCCTCGTTTAGCCACACCCCCCATGTGATCCCCTTCATTGGTCGAGCCACGCCCACTTTTTTCCAAGCCACGCCCCCGTGCAGTCCGTCCTGAGGCCACGCCCCTTTCTCTAAGCCACGCCTCTCTCCAAACCCCACCCGTTGTATCGAAGCTCCACCCCTTCTCTTCAAACCCCGCCCCATCTCTCCAAACTCCACCCCTTTCTCCCTAAACCCCGCCCCTTTGTCTCCAAACCCCCGCCCCTTCTCCCTAAACCCCGCCTCTTTCTCCCCAAACTCCGCCCCTTCTCTCCAAACCCTGCTCTTTTGACCCTAAACCCCGCCCCCTCTTTCCAAACTCCGCCCCTTTCTCCTCAAACCCCACCCCTTTCCTCAAACCCCGCCCCCTTTCCTCAAACCCCGCCCCCTTTCCCCAAACCCCACCCCCCTTTTCCAAACCCCGCCCCCTCACACGCTCTTCCCCCCCCCCCCCCCCCGTGTGTTTTACAGATAAAGGAGCCAATGGCAGTGTGGGTGTGGTCAATGGGGGCGGGGCCTGAGGGAGGGGGCGGGGCCTGAGGGAGGGGGGCGGGGCTTGGGGAGCGCATGGGAACCCTCAGCCACCCCATTGGGACCCCAAATCCCCCCATGGGACCCCCAAGAGACCCCCACCCCCACCCCATGGGACCCCATTGGGACCCCCAAATCCCCTCATGGGACCCCCAAGTGACCCCCCCACACCCTATGGGACCCCCAAATCCCCCCATGGGACCCCATTGGGACCCCCAAAGTGACCCCCCCCACCCTATGGGACCCCATTGGGACCCCCCAAATCCCCCCATGGGACCCCCAAATCCCCCATGGGACCCCCAAAGTGACCCCCCCCACACCCCTATGGGACCCCCAAATCCCCCCATGGGACCCCATTGGGGACCCCCAAAGTGACCCCCCCCACCCCATGGGACCCCATTGGGACCTCAGATCCCCCCATTGGGACCCCAAATCCCCCCATGGGACCCCCAAGAGACCCCCACCCCCACCCCAAGGGACCCCATTGGGACCCCAAATCCCCTCATGGGACCTCCAAGTGACCCCCCCACACCCTATGGGACCCCCAAATCCCCCCATGGGACCCCCAAATCCCCCATGGGACCCCCAAAGTGACCCCCCCACACCCTATGGGACCCCCAAATCCCCCCAAGGGACTCCATTGGGACCCCCCAAAGTGCCCCCCCCCCACCCCATGGGACCCCCATTGGGACCCCCAAATCCCCCCAGGGGACCCCCAAGTGAACCCCCCCACCCCATGGGACCCAATTGGGACCCCCAAATCCCTCTCATGGGATCCCCAAATCCCCTTATGGGACCCCCAAGAGACCCCCAAATCCCCCCATGGGACCCCATTGGGACCCCCAAAGTGACCCCCCCCCCACCCCATGGGACCCCATTGGGACCTCAGATCCCCCCATTGGGACCCCAAATCCCCCCATGGGACCCCCAAGAGACCCCCACCCCCACCCCAAGGGACCCCATTGGGACCCCAAATCCCCACATGGGACCCCCAAGTGTTCCCCCCCACCCCATGGGACCCCCAAATCCCCCCATGGGACCCCCCAAGAGACCCCCACCCCACCCCATGGGACCCCATTGGGACCTCCAAATCCCCTCATGGGACCTCCAAGTGACCCCCCCACACCCTATGGGACCCCCCAAATCCCCCCAAGGGACCCCATTGGGACCCCCAAGAGACCCCCACC
>JAUMJL010002630.1:0-15485 GCA_033558185.1 Dromococcyx pavoninus
GGTGTTGCGGGGCGCATGCGCTGTTAGGGGGAGGGGTTGTGACTTTTCCTCGACTCTTCCAGGGCTGACTCAGTGCTTAATTGCTGCATTTATGACTCATCGCAGGCCTGAGTGGGGCGGGGAAACGGGGTTTGGAAGCGGGGACGGCGATCTGCCTTCCCGCTTTTTTTTCCCCCCTTGTGTGCATATGCACAGTAGATGGAGGGGGTGGTTCCTGGGATGGGTCTTAGGGACCAGGAGAGGGAGCTTTAGAAGCAGACAAAAGCTGTAATCTGGAAGGAGGGGAAACCGTACACTCTGTCTGAGAGCTCGGCGAGATACCTGCTTCCCCAGTGCTTTTGCAAGCATGTGGTCAGGTCACATGATGGCTCTTTTTAGACATCTTGGGGAAGGAAACCTCTTGCTTGGAAGTGCAGTTTTTGCTGAGAATGCTGGTAAAGTCAAAGAAAACTACCCAATTTCAGCCCAAACCAGTGCTCTAAGGAAAGGCAGAACTGCATCTGAGTTAATGTAGAACACAAGGCATGTACAGTTCTGTTTGCTGCTTGTGTAAAGAATTTGTGAACCTGACTGGAGGGGCTCAAATGGTGTGGACCCAGTATATGGGCTCCTATGTGTATGTAAATACTAAGAAAGCTATTTTAATGTGAAGATGCTTCTGTCGTTAATGATGACAAGGTGTTGACATGTCAGAATAGCTTTGTAGCATAGTCAGAGTTGCCTGTATAGTCAGCCAATTGTCCTTAAGTTCTCTTCGATCTGATTATAGAGACGCATGATAATTTAAATATGTAAATACAGTTTAAGTCAACCTTAATAATAGGATTCATCCTCCTTCCCCTTCCTCTCCCTACCCTCTTCACCTGAAAAAAAAACAACTGGAAAGCTGCTGCCATGGTCTGTATCTGCATTGCTAGGCTTTCTTCAGTGAAGCAACTTATGTCAGACTTTTATCAGACTTATTGTTAAGTCAGAACTCAACAGAAGCTGCTGTGAGAATCCATAAGTGGGAGGGAGAATTACCTAGTTTTCAACTCTTTTTTTCCACTCTGATCCAAAAAATTGGTAAGACATTTAAAGGTTATTGGGCTACAGATTGCTGCTGCTGCTTCTTGCTGATACTTCTCAGCATTCTGACAGACTTTGGATTGTGTAGTAGGTTCATGCTTTGATGGAATTCGAAACAATTTTCCAGATCTTTCTCCAGTTTCCAGCAGCCTGAAACTTGCCACGTGACCTTCTTGGTGCAGTAGCATTGGTCTCTGTAATAAATCAAGCAGAGTTCCTTTCCCTTCATTACTGGTCACAGTGCTCCTTCAGGAGTTAATTGCACAGAGAACAGTCTTAAGCTGTTCAGTGGGTTTTTTGGTAGTAATAAAGAGGGTGGAAAGCTCTATGATGTAGTAGAGGAGGAGTTACTTAGCAGTATAATTCAAGGCTATTGTTTTCAGTTCTGTAAGCTGGAAGAAAGCCATAGCATAAAGAATGTATTTTTTAACCTTAAATATTGTCTCTTATCTAGCTATGTAGCAAAATCTGATAGGTGCGTGTTAAGATAAAATTTATTTATTTTCTGTTTATTAACACTTGCAGAGCTGTTGCGCAGCCACTGGTACCTGTATTGGGGAAACATAGCATACAAGCAAGAACCTTACAGCCTCAGTGGCGAAAATTTTTTCATGTCAGAGACCGAGAACTCTTGCAGTCGTTTATGTCATCCCGTCTTCTCCAGACAGAAGATACCAAAAAACTGCAATCAAAGATCTCTTCATCTTATTGATAAAGCTACTAATAAGGCAAAATGTCTGTCAACGTCAACCGCAGTGTTTCAGATCAGTTCTATCGCTACAAAATGCCCCGTCTGATTGCCAAGGTAACTTACTAGCCATTAGTGGTAAGTAGGTAGTGTTTCACATCACTTGTTCTTTTGATAGAGGAGGAAGAGATGTGAAGTAATTATATGTTTTAGGTACGCAGAGGGTAAGGCAAGGAGAATGTGTGCTCCTTTCTGTTCATACTAAGTGCACATTAGCTCGTCTAGGAAGACAGGCTTCAAAGCAGGCTTTGATGTAGTGAAATGGGGAATACACCCTGGGTTTGGCTGTTGCAGTCACTTAATATTAAAACACTTTTTCTTTAGGTGGAGGGCAAAGGAAATGGAATAAAGACGGTTATAGTCAACATGGTTGACGTTGCAAAGGCGCTTAATCGGCCTCCAACGTGTAAGTAGTCTGGAGTGATACAGCATTTTTTTTATGCTTTTATGTTTTAAGTGGGAGTGTGAAGTAGCTGATAAAACATTAGTGCTATTCTTTCAAGATCTGTAAGAAAGAAATGTGATTATCTCAAGATGAAATAATGAACAGAAAGAAGCAGTGGCATATTTACTTGCTGTTAAAAGTCAGTGAAGATATGAGTGCAGTGGTGGTTAATATACTTTCTTTACAGATCCTACCAAATTTTTTGGTTGTGAGCTGGGAGCACAGACCCAGTTTGATGTTAAGAATGACCGTTACATTGTCAATGGATCTCATGAGGCGAATAAGCTGCAAGACATGTTGGATGGATTCATTAAAAAATTTGTCCTCTGTCCTGAGTGTGAGAATCCTGAAACTGATCTGGTGAGTGGTCTCCTCTGTTTTCATGGTAGCACTATGGAAACACTTCATTAGATGTTTATGGAAGTGGAGCAAAGTTAATAGCTGACTTGAGTATCTATGAAGCGAAAATCCAGTACACACGCACCCTTTGGGAAGTTTTTACATTTGTAAGAGGTCAAAATTGCAGAGCTAAATTGCTGCTTCTAAACTTGCTGTGTTGGGAGTGATACAAAGTCTTTAAACCTCTGGTTTAATCATGTAGAGGTGATAATGCAAACATCAGGTTTAGGATTTAGTGTGTAATTGTTCTGTAAGTGGTATGTTAACTGGGACTTGTTCTTTTTTGCAGCATGTCAATCCTAAGAAACAAACTATAGGTAACTCTTGCAAAGCCTGTGGCTATCGAGGCATGCTTGACACAAACCATAAACTTTGCACGTTCATTCTCAAAAACCCACCTGGTAAGTTTGTGTGTTTGTTTAATGGGAGTAAAGAGAACTTCTTCAGTATGAGTGCTATTAATGAAGTAGAAAAACAAATACCTTGTATCCAATGAAAGAGTAAAAAGGCTCCAGCAAACTCCTAGAGTATGTTTGTGCATCAGGATGAAGTAGCTTCAATGTGAGCAGTCTTCCTGCTTGTAGTTCAGTATCCTTCCCAAGTAGAGATATTTGTCAAGAATTGGATTTCCCTTAGCAGGACAAAACTTGGTAGGAGGAGAGCTAGTGAGCAGGAGCTCATTGGATTTTTGCCTTTTTAAGTCACTGTGATGTTGGGAGTGTAGAAAGTAGTAGCAGTATAGTAAATGCTGACTATAATGTACTTGTTCTGTGCAAGCAACACTCTGTAGTAAGCATCTAGTTGCCTGCTACAATTTATGCTTGCTAGAATAGAAAAGTCTAACCTATTCCAGGGGTCTCTGCTTTGTGAGGTCACCTGTTATATAGACTTGGACAGCCTTACGTCTTGTTGAGAAACAAGACTTTCCCTGGAACCAGGGGTTTCCCCAGCAGATGTACATCTGCCCTGTGCGTATCTGGGGATAGTACTATACGTAACTTGCTGCTAATGAAAGCATCCAGACTTGCTTAGGGATTCAGCAGAGGGACAGAAATGCAGGGACTTAAGGTTTCTCTAGTTCATAGAATAAAGCATTAAAATTCACTTGCAGAAAGTGGTGACACTGGTACAGGAAAGAAAGAAAAGGAGAAGAAAAACAGAAAAGGCAAGGACAAAGAGAATGGTTCTGTGTCCAGCAGTGAGACACTTCCACCCCCACCTCCAGAGGAGATGACTCCTCCACAGGTTGTGGTAAGTAGCGTGTTGTTCTGGTTTAAAACCTGTAACTCACTGGTATTCCTTGAAAGTTAACATTGTCCCAAAAATTCTTACTGCATCCAGAACTTCACTGCTAGAAGTATCCCTGTCTCCCCTCTACCTACCCTCTTCAGTAGCAGCCTCTGTGCTCCTTGCAAAGTGAAAGCTGCATACGCTTTACAATCCAGGAGCCTGGAAAGGAGTATCTCAGTGTACTAGATAGAGTGGCAAAATGCACTTCAAGTAACCCTACAGATGGCTACAAACTCAAGGTTAGCTTCCATTATGTTTTCCTACATTCCCAGTTCCTCCATCATCTTTGACCTCCAGATCATAGTGTAGCCCATTCTTTAGGGAAGAATCAAAAATATCTGTTTATAAAAATGCTCAAATTCGTATTTAGAAATAACACCCACCTATTGCTAAGCTTGCAGTAACATTGTATGAACCAGTTGGTTTGGGTTTGGATTTTAGGAGGAGGAGGATGATGATGACTGGGGTGAAGACACAACAGAAGAAGCCCAGAGGCGTAGAATGGATGAAATCAGTGACCATGCAAAGAACCTCACGCTTAGTGAAGACCTGGAAAGAACTGTGGAGGAGAGAGTCAACTTGCTATTTGATTTTGTGAAGGTGAATATTCTCTGGTTGTTTGCTTGGTAGCTGCTTTGCTAAAGTTGTCTTAAAATGTTGGTAAGGAGACTTAAGTGCAAGCTGCTTGAACTTGTACCAAAGTACTGATTCCACCAGTTGTAGCAAAGGAAGCTATACAATAGAGCACTGGCACAGACCTCAGCATCTTTAAAACACTCCTATTTGTTCTGTCTTTGTAGAAAAAGAAGGAAGAAGGTGTCATTGATACTTCTGACAAGGACATTGTAGCAGAAGCGGAGAGGCTGGATGTAAAGGCTATGGGTCCTCTAGTTCTCACTGAAGTCCTTTTCGATGAAAAGATTCGTGAACAGATAAGGAAATACAGACGTCACTTCCTTCGAGTAAGTAGTCTCTTCCACCTAGCATAACAACTGTTTGGTTTGTTTTTGTATCAACTAATTCACTGTTCTGGATTACTTGGTACTGTGGGAAGAGCACTTTTTGTAGGTTTTTGCTTTTAAACCCCTCTTAGCTAGGGCGAATTGCTGGCAGGGATAGTATGAGCTGTTGAAGTCTTGTTATCTCTTTGAGTTTAGAGCAGAAGCAGCAACTCTTTCTGGAGAGGGAAAAAAGCTAATTTCATTGCTTTTGTTTTTATGATCTTCTAGTTCTGCCACAACAACAAGAAAGCCCAGAGGTACCTTCTCCATGGCTTTGAGTGTGTGGTGGCCATGCATCAGTCGCAGCTTATTTCTAAAATACCACATATTTTGAAGGAAATGTATGATGCAGATCTTCTGGAAGAAGAAGTCATCCTTGGCTGGGCAGAAAAGGTAAGGGGTTATACTTCATGTACTAGCCAAGTACTTGAATGCAGTAGACTGAATCTGCTTTCTCTGTTCTGGTGTAAATAGCCAGTGCAGATGTCTTTAAACAAGTAATCTGAGATAAGTTTCTCTCTGGGAGAAACCTCTCTTTCAAAAATAGCGTGAGGTTGGAGTTCTAGGTTATGCCGGATCTGATGTAAACTCCTTCAATGTTCAGGCAGAGTCTCTGTGCTTCTGTCTTTCAGGCCTCAAAGAAATATGTTTCAAAGGAGCTTGCCAAAGAAATCCGTGTCAAAGCAGAACCATTTATTAAATGGCTAAAGGAAGCTGAAGAAGAATCTTCCGGTAATGAAGAAGAGGATGAAGATGAAAACATAGAGGTAAGAAAGAAAAGGCTCATTCATGTAGACAGCTCCATGGCTGCAGTGTTTCTGCATGTTTAAGTTGTGTACTTTGTCCTGATGCACTATAAAACAGCTTACTCTGCATAGTGGGAACTGGAGGATGCCCTCATTTCTAATGCTTTGTCAGAGTGTTTTTGCTGCACATCCTCACTTGTCTACCTAAGATGATTCTTGTAGCGGTGTGTCTTGTAGGTGCATCTTGATAACCAAAGACTATCGCTGTGGAATGGTACAGTCTGTTGCACAATAGTTGCTCATGTAGTGCAAGATGATGAGGTGTTATGCATAAAGCTTTTTGTTTTGGAAGAGTATTGTATTTGGAAGAGTGCGGATGTGTATTTTTTAGAGAAGCTGATGGAAGAACAAATTGCCATTTTTCTCATAGTTTAGTCATAGATAAAATCTGTAACCTGCACTCCAGTTGCCTGTGACTGGGGTTTCTTTGCACATGGGGGTTTTATTTTTACTTCATTCTCCTCCCTATAGTACATACTCTTCCTGGGTGTGAGATCCTGCTTCCTATAGCTACACATGCCCATCTCTGCCTTCTAAAGACAGATGTTAAGGTGTAACTCGTTTAAGCATGCCTGAGTTCAGATTTCCAGATGTCCTGTGCAACATAAATTCTTGTACTGGAGGGTACTGTGCAGCGCAGCTCATAACATAGAGCAGTGTGTTAAGCAGCTCATGGCAGTAGATGGGAGGACTGTTGAGCGGGTGGGAGTTGGAAATCATGATGTGAAAGTTAATCTGATTTTTGACAGCAGTAGGTGCTGTAGTAAGTGTGTGTCTTGCCTCTGCAGGTGGTGTACTCTACAACTGCCAGTGTACCTAAAGTTGAAACTGTGAAGCCTGCAAACAATAAAGATGACGATATCGATATTGATGCCATTTAAAATGACACAACATAAATTCCAGCATAATAATGCGAACTTCTCTGCATTTTCTGCCAGAAGTGTGACTTGTATGTGCACAAGCTGAAATGGCTTAACATCCTGCTACTCTTTGTACTCTAAAATGTATCTTTTCACTGTGACTGGTCTTGTGTAACTAAGCCTAATACCAAGGAGTCAGCACGTTGGTGAACTGATCTAGTTTGCAACTGGCATGTTCTATTTTGTTTTTCTAACTTGTGTTGGACACATACTTGGAGCACATTTATACATTTGTGGAAATAAAGGATTTGGTTTTGGTCAGTCTTCACTTGTGAATCTCAACTCCCTTATTTCTTTTCCAAGTAAGTATTGGTACAACTTGGTGAAACATGCAAAGTTTGAGGCAAAATAACAAAAATCTCTTGAATGAGACAAAAAAGACCCGAGATTAAGGGCTGTTGGCAACAATGGAGGTTTGAAGTCTGGTCAAGAAGCAGATACTGGTTGATGTACAGTCTACAGATGCCAGCTTCTGAAAACAGACAGCAATGGGATGGATTCTCATCTTTGCAGCCCTTTTTTAACAAAACCTACCACAGATGCTCATACGTAAGTTGGTGGGATGTCCTGAGGTTTTCAGCAGCTCCACTGAACATGGGTTTTGCTGCTGTTCCTGGAGCTGAGGGAAGCAGTACATCTGTAGGTGGCATGCGCTGTCATTGTAGCACAGGGAAGCAGCAACCTGCTCCAGTCTGATGTGGGGTGGGGAGGTGGGCACCATCTGCACCTAGACATGGGAGGGCCTGGAGCTGGCCTGTCTGGCTCTGGAAATGAGTTTTGTAGGTACTCATTGTGGACACTGAGGTACTGGACTCAGTATAAAGAGATACCTAGTCTATCCAAGCGGGGAAGCACCTGAGTGGGGAGGTTCTGTTGCCCTTCACAGCTTTTTGCTCTGGACAGCAGAAGTGCTAAGAGAGGGATAGTATGTTTTTTTCATTGTTGTGATATTCAGTATTACAAGTTTTGAGAGATCTAGGCTGTAGTGCACAGTGAGCTGCTTTTCTTAGTCCAACTGAAGATTTTTGTTTTGGTTACAATAGTAGGGACTTGAACTGCAGGTTTTCTTCTCCAGAACAGAGGAGCGTAGGTATGTGAGCTTGCTGTTGGGTTGCAGGTGGCCTTGGTATCAAATTGTCCCTCAGCACTAGTGGATGCGGCAAACACATTAGAAAGGTGGGGTGAAGCTGTGGAGCAGCTAGAAGTGTTCTTGTTCTGGTTTAGACACGTGTTTTATTGCAACTGACTTAAATACAAGTTTAATCCTAGCTTTTTTTTTTCCCTCTTAACACTTCTTTCTGTTTAAACTGGGTTTGTATTTCAAAAAAATATGCTAATTATTATGATTGTGGGGAACCTAGGTGATGAATTACTAATCCCAATGTGACTGCTGCCTCCTCGAGGCACATATCTCCCTTGCGTAATGGGAACACAGCATTGTGGGTGTTTGCCTGCCAGGCTGGAAGCACAGTCTGGAAGGTTGAGGTCTTCTTTAATAAAACAATGTAACCGTTACAGAGCTGCTGATTTTTGCCTGGTGCTGCTGTGGGGAGGTGCATGGGTGGGTTTTAGTTTATCTGGGTAGCAATTGAGATGAGAGTATGTAGAACTTTTGAAAAAGCAAAAGGCTAGAACTTGGGGGGTGAACGTGCTGTCTAATTGAAAGCAAGGTTTCAGCCCTGGGCTTCTTCCTGGCTTGTACCAACACGTTGCACGTTAACAATACCCAGAAAGTGAAAACATCCACCAGTATCTCCCAGTTGCCTTGGTAATGTGGCTGTAAGGCTTCTTTTCCTCAAGTTATGCCTCCCTGGTAGTCATGTGTTGCAACAGGAAGTGGGTGCTTGTACACTGGGCAAGTTCTTCAGGTCAGAGTTTGAGTCAGCTTTGCCTTTCTGAGCAGGATTTCTGCTTGTGGAGAGGATGAAAAACCTTGCTCTTTCCCAGGAGTGTGCCACAGCTGCAGCTTGGAGAAACACTGTCCCCTGCGCAGTGTGGGCAGTACCCTCCTCATTCTCTGAGCCTCACTCTCAGACACTAGGTCAGCACAGTTCCACAAATTGCTTGGTTGGTCCATGCCAAGGGTCTGCAGACATGGCTTTCAGATTTGGGTTGATACCATCTCTAGGATGTGACCAGAGGGTTTCTGTCTGAAGTGTGGGCTGCCACCAGCTGTGACACGATGAAGTTTCTTTAGGGTGTAATTAGTTTCATTCTAGAGCAGATTTGATCACAATTGCAGCTGCCACCAAAGGGATAATCTTTTCCACCCCAAGACCTAGTGACTAGCAAGACAGTCCTGTTCCCTCCAGTAGGGAATCTGCGTTATACAGAAGGACACTCTTCGCTCGAGCTTGTAATGAGGGAAGAGGCCCTTTATCAGGGATGGGATGAGAGGGAATGGTTTTAAGCTGAAAGAGGGGAGGTGTATGTAAGATATTAGGAAGCAATTTTTTTCCTGTGAGGGGGCTGAGGCACTGGAACAGGCTGCCCAGAGAAGTCGTGGATGCCCCATCCCTGGAGGTGTTCAAGGCCAGGCTGGATGGGCCTTGATCCAGTGGGAGGTGTTCCCTGCACATGGCAGGGGGGTTGAAACTGGGTGATCTGTAAGGTCTCTTCCGAACCAAACCATTCTTTGATTCTATAATGACTAAAGATAGTGGAAAAGTGATCTGAAGGGCTTGCAGTTGACACAGTGGTGTGCTGAACGCTTTCTATCTCCCCTTGCTGTGGTGGCAGCTGCCTCAGCCGCTGCAACTGTGATATGATGCTGCCAGAGACATCAGCTTTTAAACAGGGTGCAGTCCTCCCCGTGGGGTCACTTGAGTGAGGCATTACCAACGAGGCTATCATTCCTCCCCACTAAGATCTTCCTTGTTCTTTGCGCTGAGATGCTTGCTGAGAGATCCCCATCTCCATCCAGCTGTTTTGTTGCTGGCCAGATGTACCACAGAGTTAAATGGGTTGATTTATGACTGTCATAAATGATGCTTAGGACGGGAGTATTCCAGTTGTGCAAGTTCTGAACCTTGATATTTGAAAGGAAGAGGTATCAGTGAAAAGTAATTAATGTAGTGACCTGTGACGAAGCTATCCTTTCATTTGAGGGCTGCTACAGGGCAGTAATAAAGATCACAGCAATTCTGGGCTCCCAGTGGAGCCAGTGAACTGAAATGGCAAGGTGAGATGGAACAAAAGTAGCTGACCTACCAATTAGTCTTCCAAGCTGTGGCAGCTATTTTCTTCTCAAACTAATTACTCTAAAAGAGCCTTGGAGGGCTGTTGCTGAGGATTTACTCCTTGGCATTCAGTAATACCACTGAACCGTGACGATGTGAAACAGAAAACTCAGAAGTAAAGACAATAAAAAGCAGTTTGAAAGCAATGCTCTTTAAAGCCTTATCTGTGGAATGCTGCTTGCACATTTTCAGCTGCAGTCTTAGAACGTTGTTGGAGCCATTGGGATTACTTACATGGTTGACAGGCTGCTGGTGTTGTCTATGTTCTTCATTTTGAAGACAATCGTCTTGCTACCTCGGAGGTGTCAGTCTGTATCCAGACCTGGAATCAGTGAGGAGCTGTTCTGGTGCTGTTAACCAGCCTTCCCAGGATATCATTTCCTCACCTAGTGGGGACTGGCATAGCACAGGGGTATCCCCACAGCTTCCTTAGAGCCCTTTCAGTTCACAACCATCAAGGGTGCGGCCCCAGCACTCAGGTGATGCTGCTTTTAATTCAGTAAAATTCTTAAATTTCAGAGGAAAAAGAAACAGGGGTTCCACTGATCATTGTCAGTAAAACATAGGGGAACGGTTCCTTCTGTTGTGATGATTGTTAGGGAAATCCAATAAAAATCAAACCATCTTTTCTGGACATGAGTTTTTCTACTCACACTGCCTTCAAAGCTGTGCTCACTGAATAGCTAAGGCTCTTCAGTGATTTAACCTCAGCAAAAAGCTGTGTCCTGTGAATAAGACATCATCAGTTTCCACTGATGGTCACACAAATCTGTTGTGACAGGGCAGGTCCTGGCTGAAGCCAGAAAGCCATGTCAGCAAAGCAAGACTGGGTGCAGGCATGCCCACGCGGGTACGGAAGCTTGTCAAGGGCCCTATCCTAAATGTCGAGGTGCGGAGGCCCCGGACTGGGCTTCTCCCAGCTTTTTCTCACATTGCTCCTTCTACATCGCTCATATCCAAGGTTATGAGCTGACCTTAAACACAAGCAGCCACACACCTGCGAGGTGGGAGAAGAGGTTGCAGAGCCTGCTACTGCCCCCAGGACCCTGACATTTTCTGAGTCTGGAGCTAGAGTGCTGTTTTTTCCACTGCTAATCTTATCTTATTATCGTGGTGTTATATGCATTTTATGCACAGTATTTTCTCTCTCAAGGGAGGATGAGATGATACAAACAAGAACTCTGCTCTGAGCCTTGGGTCATAGGCACTTCAACCATACACCACAAATAAAGGAAGTATCGGCACCAGGAACTCCTCAATGGGAGGTTTGTGTGGGTGTTGTATTATTCTCTCTGAATTTTTGCTTGATACAGACTTTTATATCTACCTGATATTAATAAAACCCAGCTAACAGCACTGACGTCAATGCCTTTTGGCTTTGTATCTGTGCAATTAAGGTAGACATCTGGCATCTTTAAAAGGAACGGGAGGAAAGTATATTTTCCCAGGAGACTCCTATCCCTCTGTTGTCAGGGAATTCTTAATGAATTATTAATTAAATAATTAATAATCACTCTTATGGAGAAAGTTAAGGTATACAAATTGCAGACAGAGTAGTTCACACAGGAAAAGACTAAATAGACCAAGAGGTTTTCACATGGTCTCTGATGCTGGGAAATCTGGATTTAAAGGCTGCCATTTCCTACCTCTGTTGTTCCTTCAGCGTGTGCTCATGTTCATGAGCCAGAGGAGCTGGCAGTCCCAGCTGGACGTGGTGTGGACCTCAGGGTGGTTATGGTTGCTGGACAACCTCAGGGGGAAAATGGGATGCAGGAACACAGCCGCAATGACAGGAAAATACAGTTTTGTGAGGGAAAGTCACAGAATTTTAAATAATCTCTTTTAGATTCTTATTTATCATCCCTACTTTTAATCCAGGACTTTGCATTCTCGAACAGGATGGCTAGATTTTAGTTTCCATTTAATAGAATCATAGAATGCTTTGAGTTGGAAGGGATCTTTACAGGTCATCCTGTCCAACCCCCCTGCAGGAGCAGCGACGTCTTCAGATCAATCAGGTTACTCAGAGCCCCACACAATCTGGCCTTGAATGTTTCCAGGGATGGGACATCCACTACTTCCCTAGCCAACCTGTTCCAGTGTTTTACCACACTCACTGTAAAACATTTCCTCCTATATCCAGTCTAAATCTCCCTTCTCTTAGTTTAAAGCCATTATTGCTTGACCTGTCACAACAGGTCTTGCTAAAAAGTCTGTCCTCAGCTTTCCTGTAGCCCCCTTTAAGTACTGAAAGGCTGCAATAAGGTCGTCCCACAACCTTCTCTTCTCGAGGCTGAAAGACTCCTGTGTAAGATCCACGATGTACAAGGGGCAAGTTTAAGGAAAACCGTTGACTAGCGGTGGACTTCCCACAAAATCAGAAGAACCAGTTTAAACGAGACGAATGATGTCAGCCAGGTCCCATGAGGTCAGATCAAGGCAGAATCGCACCCACTACAGCTGCTGCCAGGAGCACACCACGCCCAGAAGAGCCAAGTCCCCACTTAAGGGCAGCGGTGCAGAAAACAGCAAGGGAAACCTTTCTTTAATGAAAGCAAGCTGTGTGTTTCCCAGTGGAGATCACTGAAGAACACCACCTTTACCTTGTAGCCAAATGAAGGAGCCAAAGTTTTTAGCAAGTGGCTGACTTGCTTTTCCACCATACTTACACGTAGGCAGAATTGATCTTCTGTGTGCTCATCATGCTGATTAAAAATAGAGGGGATGGAGGGTGGTCAGTCCACCTGGCCAGCTCTTGGTCAATCTTGTTACCAGAAGAGAGGAGAATGCATTTGACTTGGCAAAACAAATGCCATAGGAAGAAAGAGGTGCTCAGGAAGTCCATGGAGCTGCAAAGCCAGCCTCACACTGCTAACCAGTCTTGGTGAACCTCCTTGCTTACACAGACCTGGAGATGCTTTCAGATTTGCACGGCCAGGTTTGGGTGCCCAGGTGAAACTCCTGCTCAGGACCAGTCCCTTGGGGAGGGCAGGAGCATGCAGGCTGGGAGGGAGGCTCAGGTCAGCTAGTGGGAAGCTGGAGGTGAAGGTGGCTTTAGTATGTGGGAGGTGGAGGAGTGAAGTGAGGACTTCCTGTTTGATAGGGCCAACAGGCTTGTCTTTGGCAAGAGGGTGGTTTTATCTGAATAATCAAGGGGGAACTGAGTGTTCCTGGTGGTAGGAGAAGTGAGAGAGCTGGTACCTCTCTGTTGTGAGAACCTCTTCTGGGGGTGTTTGGTGATGTGCAGCGGGAAACTGGCAAGGCACAAGCGCAAGGCACCAACGGCTGCCAATTCTTTCCTTTGCACAGTCTCTTATGATATTGCCACTGCCTTTGTTCCCTTTTTCCATCAGTGCTGGCAGGTGGGACTGGAAGACAGAAAGAAGCAGCGCTATCGCTAATACCAGAAAACCTGTTCTGCAGGAAAACCTGCAGATGCGTGCAGGATGGGGAAAGAGCAGCTGCACTAATGACCCACCCTGCCCTGCACAGAGCCTGGGAGGGTGATGGGGGAGGAGAGGCAACTTCCCCCATCCTCCCTGTTCCCATGAACACATTCTCAGCCCTGGATCAAGGAGGCTGGCTGTTGTTCAGGGTCTGACTTGGCAACCTGCGAGGAGCTACTGGTGAGCATGGCTCTTCATGGACTACTCTGCATTTCCTTCTCCTTGGGACTTGCTCTGCTTTGGTGGCAAACAGTCTCTGCCTTGGTCCAGAGTCAGTCAGTGCGGGGGCATTTTGCTGTCTGTAACGGAGATACCCATAGCTGGCAGAATGTTGATGCCATGGAGAGGTCCATGCCCTGTGGAGGTACCTGGTATCAGAGAAACCACCAGTGCTGGGAGTTTGCCACGACCCACTGTCATACAATCATAGAATGGTTTGGGTTGGAAGGGAGTATAAAGCCCATCCAGTTCCAACCCCCCTGCCATGGGCAGAGACACCTCCTACTGGATCAGGTTGCTCAAAGCTTCATCCAACCTTGCCTTGAACGCCTCCAGGGATTGGGCAACCACAACTTCTCTGGGTAACCTGTACCAGTGTCTAACCACCCTCAAAATAAGTTACTTCAACCTAATATCTAATATAAATCTCCCCTCTTTCAGCTTAAAACCATGGCCCTCGTCCTATCCCTACACTCCCTCACAAAAAAAAAAAAACCCTTCAAAGCTTTCATGTAGCACTGGGAGGCTCCTCTAAGGTCTCCCTGGAGCCTTCTCTTCTCCAGGCTGAACAACCCCAACTCTCTCAGCCTGTCCTCATATAG
Organism: Dromococcyx pavoninus; assembly: GCA_033558185.1. Lineage (NCBI taxonomy): Eukaryota > Metazoa > Chordata > Aves > Cuculiformes > Neomorphidae > Dromococcyx > Dromococcyx pavoninus. The sequence continues at coordinate 14,184 of JAUMJL010002630.1, forward strand.
GAGGAGCTCCAGCCCTCAGATAATCTTTATGGCCTCCTCTGGACTCGCTGCAACAGCTCCATGTCCTTTCTGTGCTGAGGACTCTGGAACTGGACACAGGAGTCCAGGTGAGATCTCACAAGAGCACAGCAAAGGGACAGAATCTCCTCCCTTGTCCTGATAGTCACACTTCTTTTGATGCAGGCCAGGATACACTTGGCTTTCTGCGCTACAAGCACACATTGCCTGCTCATGTTGTGTTTCTCACCCACCAGCACCCCCAAGTTCTCCTCTTCAGAGCTGCTCCCAATCCATTCTCTGCTCAGCCTGTAGTTGTGCTTGGGGTTGCTCCAACACGGGTGCATGACTTTGCACTTGGCCTTGTTGAACTCCATGAGGTTTGCACAGGCCCACAGTAACGGAGACCCATGTCCCATGAATGTCCCCAGGCTGCAGCACAACACAGAATAGGAGACTGAAGGGGGACCTCATAGCAGTTTCCAGCTTCCTCCCAAGGGGAGGAGGAGCAGGCACTGATCTCTTCCCTCTGGTGCTCAATGATAGGACCCAAGGGAATGGCAGGAAGATGTGCCAGGGGAGGTTTAGGTTGGATATTAAGAAAAGGTTCTTCACCCAAGGGGTGGTGGAGCACTGGAACAGCTCCCCAGGGAAGCAGTCACAGTGCCAAGCCTGACAATATTCCAGACGCATTTGGACAATGCCCTCAGACACATGGTGTGAATATTGGGATTGTCCTGTGCAGGGGACAGGAGTTGGACTCGATGATCCTTGTGGGTCCCTTCCGACTCAGGTCACTCTGTGATTCCATGACCAGGCGTTCCGCCTTGCGGGGGCTGCGGGAGAGGCGGGGGGATCTGGGGCTGCACCAGGGACCCCAACCCAGCGCCCTCGGGGGACGAAAGGGCAGCGGGGGCCTCCAGGCGAAAACCCCTGCGCTGCGCTGCCTCCGCGACGCCGCCAGGGGGGGGCCGTGCGCCGCCCGCCTCGACCCCGACCCCGGGCGGGAACGCAGGGGAAAGAAAAGAGACAAGAAGAAATGCAATTAAAAAAGGAAAAAACAAAGAATTTTTTATTTAAAGAAAATAAATTTAAAAAGGAAAATAAAAAGGAAAAGGGAATGGAAAAAGAGAAAAAGAGAAAAAGAGAAAAGAGAAAAAGAGAAAAAGAGAAAAAGAGAAAAAGAGAAAAAGAGAAAAAGAGAAAAAAGGGAGAAAGAGAAAGAGAAAGAGAAAAGAAGAGAAAGAGAAAGAGAAAGAGAAAGAGAAGAAGAGAAAGAGAAAGAGAAAGAAGAAAAAGAAAAAG
>JAUMJL010002631.1:0-23645 GCA_033558185.1 Dromococcyx pavoninus
CAGGCCATTTCTGGGTTCCTCAATTCATTTTTGGGTTCGTCAGCCCATTTTTGGGGTTCTTCAATCCTTTTTTTGCTTTCCCAGCCTCTTTTTGGGTTTCTCAGTCCATTTTTGAGTTCCTCAATCAATTTTGGGTCCCTCAGCCCTTTTTTGGGTTTCTCAGCCGATTTTGGGGTTCCTCAAACTATTTTTGGGTACCTCAATCCATTTTAGGGTTCCTCAGTCCATTTTTGGTTTATTCAGCCCATGTTTGATATCCTCAATCCATTTTTGAGTCCCTCAGCCCATTTTTTTGCTCTCTCATTCCATTTTGGGTCCCTCAGCCCATTTTGGAGTCCCTCAGCACATTTTCGGGTCCCTCAGTTCATTTTTAGTTTGGTAAACCATTTTCGGTTTTCTCACCCATTTTTGGGTTCCTCAATCCTTTTTTTGTGTTCCTCAGTCCATTTTTGGCTTCCTCAGCCCATTTTAGGGGTTCCTCAATCCATTTTTGGGTCAGTCAGCCAATTTTTGGGATCCTCAATTCATTTTTGGTTTTTTCAATCCATTTTTTTGGTCCATCATCCCATTTTTGGGTTCCTCAATCGTTTTTTGGATCCCTCAGCCCATTTTGGAGTTCCTAAGTCCATTTTTGGGTCCCTCAGTACATTGTTGGGTCTCTCAGACCATTTCTGGGTTCCTCATTCCAATTTTGAAATTCTCAGCCCTTTTTTAGGCTTTTCAGACCATTTTTGGGGTCCTCAATCCATTTTTGGGTTTTTTAATCCATGTCTTGGTCACTCAGCTCAGTTTTGGGTTTCTCAGCCTATTTTTGGATTCCTTGAACCATTTTTGGTTTTCTCAACCCATTTTTGGGTTCCTCGAATCCATTTTTGAGTTCCGCTATTTATTTCTGGGTTCCTCAATCCATTCTTGGGTTCCTCAATCCATTTTTGGGTTGCCCAGGACATTTTTGGGTCTTGCAGCGCATTTTTGGGTTCCGCTATCTATTTTTGGCTTCCCCAGTCCATTTTCAGGTTTACAATGCATTTTTGGTTTCGTCAATCTATGTTTTGGTTTCCTCAGTTCATTTTTTGTTTCCTCAATCCATTTTTGGGTTCCTCAAACCATGTCTTGCTCACTCAGCCCAGTTTTGGGTTTCACAACCTATTTTTGGATTCCTTGAACCATTTTTGGTTTTCTCAACCCATTTTTGGGTTCCTCGAATCCATTTTTGAGTTCCTCTTTTTATTTTTGGGTTCCTCAATCCATTCTTGGGTTCCTCAATTCATTTTTGGGTTCGTCAGCCCATTTTTGGAGTTCTTCATTCCATTTTTTTGCTTTCCCAGCCCATTTTTGGGTTCCTCAGTCCATTTTTGGGTTTCCCAGTCGATTATTGGCTTTCTCAGTCCATTTTTAGGTTTCTCAATCCATTTTTGGGTTCGTCAATCTATTTTTTGGTTTCCTCATTCTTTTTTGGGGTTTCCCAGCCCATTTTTGGGTTCCTCAATCCATGTCTTGGTCACTCAGCCTATTTTTGGGTTTCTCAGCCTTTTTTTTATGGTTCCTCAATCCATTTTTGGGTCTCTCAGCCCATTATGGGGTTCCTCAATCCATTTCTGGTTTTGGGTTCCTCAGTCCATTTTTGTGTTCCTCAGCCCATTTTTTTGATATCTTCAATCTATTTTTCAGTCCCTCAGACCATTTTTTTGCTCTCTCATTCCATTTTGGGTCCCTCAGCCCATTTTGGAGTTCCTAAGTCCATTTTTGGGTTCCTCAATACATTTTTGGGTCAGTCAGTCGATTTTAGGTGTTCCTCAATTCATTTTTGGTTTTTTCAATCCATTTTTTGGTCCATCAGCACATTTTTTGGGTTCCTCAATCCATTTTTGCATCCCTCAGCTTATTTTGGGGTTCTCAAGGCCAGTTTTTTGGTCTCTCAATACATTTTTTTTTCCCTCAGGCCATTTCTGGGTTCCTCAATTCATTTTTGGGTTCGTCAGCCCATTTTTGGGGTTCTTCAATCCTTTTTTTGCTTTCCCAGCCTCTTTTTGGGTTTCTCAGTCCATTTTTGAGTTCCTCAATCAATTTTGGGTCCCTCAGCCCTTTTTTTTGGGTTTCTCAGCCGATTTGGGGGTTCCTCAAACTATTTTTGGGTACCTCAATCCATTTTAGGGTTCCTCAGTCCATTTTTGGTTTATTCAGCCCATGTTTGATATCCTCAATCCATTTTTGAGTCCCTCAGCCCATTTTTTTGCTCTCTCATTCCATTTTGGGTCCCTCAGCCCATTTTGGAGTCCCTCAGCACATTTTCGGGTCCCTCAGTTCATTTTTAGTTTGGTAAACCATTTTCGGTTTTCTCACCCATTTTTGGGTTCCTCAATCCTTTTTTTGTGTTCCTCAGTCCATTTTTGGCTTCCTCAGCCCATTTTAGGGGTTCCTCAATCCATTTTTGGGTCAGTCAGCCAATTTTTGGGATCCTCAATTCATTTTTGGTTTTTTCAATCCATTTTTTTGGTCCATCATCCCATTTTTGGGTTCCTCAATCGTTTTTTGGATCCCTCAGCCCATTTTGGAGTTCCTAAGTCCATTTTTGGGTCCCTCAGTACATTGTTGGGTCTCTCAGACCATTTCTGGGTTCCTCATTCCAATTTTGAAATTCTCAGCCCTTTTTTAGGCTTTTCAGACCATTTTTGGGGTCCTCAATCCATTTTTGGGTTTTTTAATCCATGTCTTGGTCACTCAGCTCAGTTTTGGGTTTCTCAGCCTATTTTTGTATTCCTTGAACCATTTTTGGTTTTCTCAACCCATTTTTGGGTTCCTCGAATCCATTTTTGAGTTCCGCTATTTATTTCTGGGTTCCTCAATCCATTCTTGGGTTCCTCAATCCATTTTTGGGTTGCCCAGGACATTTTTGGGTCTTGCAGCGCATTTTTGGGTTCCGCTATCTATTTTTGGCTTCCCCAGTCCATTTTCAGGTTTACAATGCATTTTTGGTTTCGTCAATCTATGTTTTGGTTTCCTCAGTTCATTTTTTGTTTCCTCAATCCATTTTTGGGTTCCTCAAACCATGTCTTGCTCACTCAGCCCAGTTTTGGGTTTCACAACCTATTTTTGGATTCCTTGAACCATTTTTGGTTTTCTCAACCCATTTTTGGGTTCCTCGAATCCATTTTTGAGTTCCTCTTTTTATTTTTGGGTTCCTCAATCCATTCTTGGGTTCCTCAATTCATTTTTGGGTTCGTCAGCCCATTTTTGGAGTTCTTCATTCCATTTTTTTGCTTTCCCAGCCCATTTTTGGGTTCCTCAGTCCATTTTTGGGTTTCCCAGTCGATTATTGGCTTTCTCAGTCCATTTTTAGGTTTCTCAATCCATTTTTGGGTTCGTCAATCTATTTTTTGGTTTCCTCATTCTTTTTTGGGGTTTCCCAGCCCATTTTTGGGTTCCTCAATCCATGTCTTGGTCACTCAGCCTATTTTTGGGTTTCTCAGCCTTTTTTTTATGGTTCCTCAATCCATTTTTGGGTCTCTCAGCCCATTATGGGGTTCCTCAATCCATTTCTGGTTTTGGGTTCCTCAGTCCATTTTTGTGTTCCTCAGCCCATTTTTTTGATATCTTCAATCTATTTTTCAGTCCCTCAGACCATTTTTTTGCTCTCTCATTCCATTTTGGGTCCCTCAGCCCATTTTGGAGTTCCTAAGTCCATTTTTGGGTTCCTCAATACATTTTTGGGTCAGTCAGTCGATTTTAGGTGTTCCTCAATTCATTTTTGGTTTTTTCAATCCATTTTTTGGTCCATCAGCACATTTTTTGGGTTCCTCAATCCATTTTTGCATCCCTCAGCTTATTTTGGGGTTCTCAAGGCCAGTTTTTTGGTCTCTCAATACATTTTTTTTTCCCTCAGGCCATTTCTGGGTTCCTCAATTCATTTTTGGGTTCGTCAGCCCATTTTTGGGGTTCTTCAATCCTTTTTTTGCTTTCCCAGCCTCTTTTTGGGTTTCTCAGTCCATTTTTGAGTTCCTCAATCAATTTTGGGTCCCTCAGCCCTTTTTTTTGGGTTTCTCAGCCGATTTTGGGGTTCCTCAAACTATTTTTGGGTACCTCAATCCATTTTAGGGTTCCTCAGTCCATTTTTGGTTTATTCAGCCCATGTTTGATATCCTCAATCCATTTTTGAGTCCCTCAGCCCATTTTTTTGCTCTCTCATTCCATTTTGGGTCCCTCAGCCCATTTTGGAGTCCCTCAGCACATTTTCGGGTCCCTCAGTTCATTTTTAGTTTGGTAAACCATTTTCGGTTTTCTCACCCATTTTTGGGTTCCTCAATCCTTTTTTTGTGTTCCTCAGTCCATTTTTGGCTTCCTCAGCCCATTTTAGGGGTTCCTCAATCCATTTTTGGGTCAGTCAGCCAATTTTTGGGATCCTCAATTCATTTTTGGTTTTTTCAATCCATTTTTTTGGTCCATCATCCCATTTTTGGGTTCCTCAATCGTTTTTTGGATCCCTCAGCCCATTTTGGAGTTCCTAAGTCCATTTTTGGGTCCCTCAATACATTGTTGGGTCTCTCAGACCATTTCTGGGTTCCTCATTCCAATTTTGAAATTCTCAGCCCATTTTTAGGCTTTTCAGACCATTTTTGGGGTCCTCAATCCATTTTTGGGTTTTTTAATCCATGTCTTGGTCACTCAGCCCAGTTTTGGGTTTCTCAGCCTATTTTTGGATTCCTTGAACCATTTTTGGTTTTCTCAATTTTTGGGTTCCTCGAATCCATTTTTGAGTTCCGCTATTTATTTCTGGGTTCCTCAATCCATTCTTGGGTTCCTCAATCCATTTTTGGGTTGCCAGGACATTTTGGGTCTTGCAGCGCATTTTGGGTTCCGCTATCTATTTTTTGGCTTCCCCAGTCCATTTTCAGGTTTACAATGCATTTTTGGTTTCGTCAATCTATGTTTTGGTTTCCTCAGTTCATTTTTGTTTCCTCAATCCATTTTTGGGTTCCTCAAACCATGTCTTGCTCACTCAGCCCAGTTTTGGGTTTCACAACCTATTTTTGGATTCCTTGAACCATTTTTGGTTTTCTCAACCCATTTTTGGGTTCCTCGAATCCATTTTGAGTTCCTCTTTTTATTTTTGGTTCCTCAATCCATTCTTGGGTTCCTCAATTCATTTTTGGGTTCGTCAGCCCATTTTTGGAGTTCTTCATTCCATTTTTTTTTCTTTCCCAGCCCATTTTTGGGGTTCCTCAGTCCATTTTTGGGTTTCCCAGTCGATTATTGGCTTTCTCAGTCCATTTTTAGGTTTCTCAATCCATTTTTGGGTTCGTCAACCCATTTTTGGGTTCTTCAATCCTTTTTTTGCTTTCCAGCCTCTTTTTTGGGTTTCTCAGTCCATTTTTGAGTTCCTCAATCAATTTTGGGTCCCTCAGCCCTTTTTTTTGGGTTTCTCAGCCGATTTGGGGGTTCCTCAAACTATTTTTGGGTACCTCAATCCATTTTAGTGGTTCCTCAGTCCATTTTTGGTTTATTCAGCCCATGTTTGATATCCTCAATCCATTTTTGAGTCCCTCAGCCCATTTTTTTGCTCTCTCATTCCATTTTGGGTCCCTCAGCCCATTTTGGAGTCCCTCAGCACATTTTCGGGTCCCTCAGTTCATTTTTAGTTTGGTAAACCATTTTCGGTTTTCTCACCCATTTTTGGGTTCCTCAATCCTTTTTTTGTGTTCCTCAGTCCATTTTTGGCTTCCTCAGCCCATTTTAGGGGTTCCTCAATCCATTTTTGGGTCAGTCAGCCAATTTTTGGGATCCTCAATTCATTTTGGTTTTTTCAATCCATTTTTTTGGTCCATCATCCCATTTTTGGTCCATCATCCCATTTTTGGGTTCCTCAATCGTTTTTTTGGATCCCTCAGCCCATTTTGGAGTTCCTAAGTCCATTTTTGGGTCCCTCAGTACATTGTTGGGTCTCTCAGACCATTTCTGGGTTCCTCATTCCAATTTTGAAATTCTCAGCCCATTTTTAGGCTTTTCAGACCATTTTTGGGGTCCTCAATCCATTTTTGGGTTTTTTAATCCATGTCTTGGTCACTCAGCCCAGTTTTGGGTTTCTCAGCCTATTTTTGGATTCCTTGAACCATTTTTGGTTTTCTCAACCCATTTTTGGGTTCCTCGAATCCATTTTTGAGTTCCGCTATTTATTTCTGGGTTCCTCAATCCATTCTTGGGTTCCTCAATCCATTTTTGGGTTGCCCAGGACATTTTTGGGTCTTGCAGCGCATTTTTGGGTCCGCTATCTATTTTTGGCTTCCCAGTCCATTTTCAGGTTTACAATGCATTTTTGGTTTCGTCAATCTATGTTTTGGTTTCCTCAGTTCATTTTTTGTTTCCTCAATCCATTTTTGGGTTCCTCAAACCATGTCTTGCTCACTCAGCCCAGTTTTGGGTTTCACAACCTATTTTTGGATTCCTTGAACCATTTTTGGTTTTCTCAACCCATTTTTGGGTTCCTCGAATCCATTTTTGAGTTCCTCTTTTTATTTTTGGGTTCCTCAATCCATTCTTGGGTTCCTCAATTCATTTTTGGGTTCGTCAGCCCATTTTTGGAGTTCTTCATTCCATTTTTTTGCTTTCCCAGCCCATTTTTGGGTTCCTCAGTCCATTTTGGGTTTCCCAGTCGATTATTGGCTTTCTCAGTCCATTTTTAGGTTTCTCAATCCATTTTTGGGTTCGTCAATCTATTTTTTGGTTTCCTCATTCTTTTTTGGGGTTTCCCAGCCCATTTTTGGGTTCCTCAATCCATGTCTTGGTCACTCAGCCTATTTTTGGGTTTCTCAGCCTTTTTTTTATGGTTCCTCAATCCATTTTTGGTCTCTCAGCCCATTATGGGGTTCCTCAATCCATTTCTGGTTTTGGGTTCCTCAGTCCATTTTTGTGTTCCTCAGCCCATTTTTTTGATATCTTCAATCTATTTTTCAGTCCCTCAGACCATTTTTTTGCTCTCTCATTCCATTTTGGGTCCCTCAGCCCATTTTGGAGTTCCTAAGTCCATTTTTGGGTTCCTCAATACATTTTTGGATCAGTCAGTCGATTTTTGGGTTCCTCAATACATTTTTGGGTCAGTCAGTCGATTTTTTGGGTTCCTCAATTCATTTCTGGTTTTTTCAATCCATTTTTTGGTCCATCAGCACATTTTTTGGGTTCCTCAATCCATTTTTGCATCACTCAGCTTATTTTGGGGTTCTCAAGGCCAGTTTTTTGGTCTCTCAATACATTTTTTTTTCCCTCAGGCCATTTCTGGGTTCCTCAATTCATTTTTGGGTTCGTCAGCCCATTTTTGGGGTTCTTCAATCCTTTTTTTGCTTTCCCAGCCTCTTTTTGGGTTTCTCAGTCCATTTTGAGTTCCTCAATCAATTTTGGGTCCCTCAGCCCTTTTTTTTGGGTTTCTCAGCCGATTTGGGGGTTCCTCAAACTATTTTTGGGTACCTCAATCCATTTTAGGGTTCCTCAGTCCATTTTTGGTTTATTCAGCCCATGTTTGATATCCTCAATCCATTTTTGAGTCCCTCAGCCCATTTTTTTGCTCTCTCATTCCATTTTGGGTCCCTCAGCCCATTTTGGAGTCCCTCAGCACATTTTCGGGTCCCTCAGTTCATTTTTAGTTTGGTAAACCATTTTCGGTTTTCTCACCCATTTTTGGGGTTCCTCAATCCTTTTTTTGTGTTCCTCAGTCCATTTTTGGCTTCCTCAGCCCATTTTAGGGGTTCCTCAATCCATTTTTGGGTCAGTCAGCCAATTTTTGGGATCCTCAATTCATTTTTGGTTTTTTCAATCCATTTTTTTGGTCCATCATCCCATTTTTGGGTTCCTCAATCGTTTTTTGGATCCCTCAGCCCATTTTGGAGTTCCTAAGTCCATTTTGGGTCCCTCAGTACATTGTTGGGTCTCTCAGACCATTTCTGGGTCCTCATTCCAATTTTGAAATTCTCAGCCCATTTTTAGGCTTTTCAGACCATTTTTGGGGTCCTCAATCCATTTTTGGGTTTTTAATCCATGTCTTGGTCACTCAGCCCAGTTTTGGGTTTCTCAGCCTATTTTTGGATTCCTTGAACCATTTTGGTTTTCTCAACCCATTTTTGGGTTCCTCAAATCCATTTTTGAGTTCCGCTATTTATTTCTGGGTTCCTCAATCCATTCTTGGGTTCCTCAATCCATTTTTGGGTTGCCCAGGACATTTTTGGGTCTTGCAGCGCATTTTGGGTTCCGCTATCTATTTTTGGCTTCCCCAGTCCATTTTCAGGTTTACAATGCATTTTTGGTTTCGTCAATCTATGTTTTGGTTTCCTCAGTTCATTTTTTGTTTCCTCAATCCATTTTTGGGTTCCTCAAACCATGTCTTGCTCACTCAGCCCAGTTTTGGGTTTCACAACCTATTTTGGATTCCTTGAACCATTTTTGGTTTTCTCAACCCATTTTTGGGTTCCTCGAATCCATTCTTGGGTTCCTCAATTCATTTTTGGGTTCGTCAGCCCATTTTTGGGTTTCCCAGTCGATTATTGGCTTTCTCAGTCCATTTTTGGGTTTCTCAATCCATTTTGGGTTCGTCAATCTATTTTTTGGTTCCTCATTCTTTTTTGGGGTTTCCCAGCCCATTTTTGGGTTCCTCAATCCATGTCTTTGTCACTCAGCCTATTTTTGGGTTTCTCAGCCTTTTTTTTATGGTTCCTCAATCCATTTTTGGGTCTCTCAGCCCATTATGGAGTTCCTCAATCCATTTCTGGTTTTGGGTTCCTCAGTCCATTTTTGTGTTCCTCAGCCCATTTTTTTGATATCTTCAATCTATTTTTCAGTCCCTCAGACCATTTTTTTGCTCTCTCATTCCATTTTGGGTCCCCTCAGCCCATTTTGGAGTTCCTAAGTCCATTTTTGGGTTCCTCAATACATTTTTGGGTCAGTCAGTCGATTTTTTGGGTTCCTCAATTCATTTTGGTTTTTTCAATCCATTTTTTGGTCCATCAGCACATTTTTTGGGTTCCTCAATCCATTTTTGCATCACTCAGCTTATTTTGGGGTTCTCAAGGCCAGTTTTTTGGTCTCTCAATACATTTTTTTTTCCCTCAGGCCATTTCTGGGTTCCTCAATTCATTTTTGGGTTTGTCAGCCCATTTTTGGGGTTCTTCAATCCTTTTTTTGCTTTCCCAGCCTCTTTTTGGGTTTCTCAGTCCATTTTTGAGTTCCTCAATCAATTTTGGGTCCCTCAGCCCTTTTTTTTGGGTTTCTCAGCCGATTTTGGGGTTCCTCAAACTATTTTTGGGTACCTCAATCCATTTTAGGGTTCCTCAGTCCATTTTTGGTTTATTCAGCCCATGTTTGATATCCTCAATCCATTTTTGAGTCCCTCAGCCCATTTTTTTGCTCTCTCATTCCATTTTGGGTCCCTCAGCCCATTTTGGAGTCCCTCAGCACATTTTCGGGTCCCTCAGTTCATTTTTAGTTTGGTAAACCATTTTCGGTTTTCTCACCCATTTTTGGGTTCCTCAATCCTTTTTTTGTGTTCCTCAGTCCATTTTTGGCTTCCTCAGCCCATTTTAGGGGTTCCTCAATCCATTTTTGGGTCAGTCAGCCAATTTTTGGGATCCTCAATTCATTTTTGGTTTTTTCAATCCATTTTTTTGGTCCATCATCCCATTTTTGGGTTCCTCAATCGTTTTTTGGATCCCTCAGCCCATTTTGGAGTTCCTAAGTCCATTTTTGGGTCCCTCAGTACATTGTTGGGTCTCTCAGACCATTTCTGGGTTCCTCATTCCAATTTTGAAATTCTCAGCCCATTTTTAGGCTTTTCAGACCATTTTTGGGGTCCTCAATCCATTTTTGGGTTTTTTAATCCATGTCTTGGTCACTCAGCCCAGTTTTGGGTTTCTCAGCCTATTTTTGGATTCCTTGAACCATTTTTGGTTTTCTCAACCCATTTTTGGGTTCCTCAAATCCATTTTTGAGTTCCGCTATTTATTTCTGGGTTCCTCAATCCATTCTTGGGTTCCTCAATCCATTTTTGGGTTGCCCAGGACATTTTTGGGTCTTGCAGCGCATTTTTGGGTTCCGCTATCTATTTTTGGCTTCCCCCAGTCCATTTTCAGGTTTACAATGCATTTTTGGTTTCGTCAATCTATGTTTTGGTTTCCTCAGTTCATTTTTTGTTTCCTCAATCCATTTTTGGGTTCCTCAAACCATGTCTTGCTCACTCAGCCCAGTTTTGGGTTTCACAACCTATTTTTGGATTCCTTGAACCATTTTTGGTTTTCTCAACCCATTTTTGGGTTCCTCGAATCCATTTTTGAGTTCCTCTTTTTATTTTTGGGTTCCTCAATCCATTCTTGGGTTCCTCAATTCATTTTTGGGTTCGTCAGCCCATTTTTGGTTTCCCAGTCGATTATTGGCTTTCTCAGTCCATTTTTAGGTTTCTCAATCCATTTTTGGGTTCGTCAATCTATTTTTTGGTTTCCTCATTCTTTTTTGGGGTTTCCCAGCCCATTTTTGGGTTCCTCAATCCATGTCTTGGTCACTCAGCCTATTTTTGGGTTTCTCAGCCTTTTTTTTATGGTTCCTCAATCCATTTTTGGGTCTCTCAGCCATTATGGGGTTCCTCAATCCATTTCTGGTTTTGGGTTCCTCAGTCCATTTTTGTGTTCCTCAGCCCATTTTTTTGATATCTTCAATCTATTTTTCAGTCCCTCAGACCATATTTTTGCTCTCTCATTCCATTTTGGGTCCCTCAGCCCATTTTGGAGTTCCTAAGTCCATTTTTGGGTTCCTCAATACATTTTTGGGTCAGTCAGTCGATTTTTGGGTTCCTCAATTCATTTTTGTTTTTGTCAATCCATTTTTGGGTCCATCAGCACATTTTTTGTGTTCCTCAATCCAGTTTTGCATCCCTCAGCTTATTTTGGGGTTCTCAAGGCCAGTTTTTTGGTCCTCTCAATACATTTTTTTTTCCCTCAGGCCATTTCTGGGTTCCTCAATTCATTTTTGGGTTCGTCAGCCCATTTTTGGGGTTCTTCAATCCTTTTTTTGCTTTCCCAGCCTCTTTTTGGGTTTCTCAGTCCATTTTTGAGTTCCTCAATCAATTTTGGGTCCCTCAGCCCTTTTTTGGGTTTCTCAGCCGATTTTGGGGTTCCTCAAACTATTTTTGGGTACCTCAATCCATTTTAGGGTTCCTCAGTCCATTTTTGGTTTATTCAGCCCATGTTTGATATCCTCAATCCATTTTTGAGTCCCTCAGCCCATTTTTTTGCTCTCTCATTCCATTTTGGGTCCCTCAGCCCATTTTGGAGTCCCTCAGCACATTTTCGGGTCCCTCAGTTCATTTTTAGTTTGGTAAACCATTTTCGGTTTTCTCACCCATTTTTGGGTTCCTCAATCCTTTTTTTGTGTTCCTCAGTCCATTTTTGGCTTCCTCAGCCCATTTTAGGGGTTCCTCAATCCATTTTTGGGTCAGTGAGCCAATTTTTGGGATCCTCAATTCATTTTTGGTTTTTTCAATCCATTTTTTGGTCCATCATCGCATTTTTGGGTTCCTCAATCGTTTTTTTGGATCCCTCAGCCCATTTTGGAGTTCCTAAGTCCATTTTTGGGTCCCTCAATACATTTTTGGGTCTCTCAGACCATTTCTGGGTTCCTCATTCCAATTTTGAAATTCTCAGCCCATTTTTAGGCTTTTCAGACCATTTTTGGGGTCCTCAATCCATTTTTGGGTTTTTTAATCCATGTCTTGGTCACTCAGCCCATTCTTGGGTTCCTCAATCCATTTTTGGGTTGCCCAGGACATTTTTGGGTCTTGCAGCGCATTTTTGGGTTCTGCTATCTATTTTTGGCTTCCCCAGTCCATTTTCAGGTTTGCAATGCATTTTTGGTTTCGTCAATCTATGTTTTGGTTTCCTCAGTTCATTTTTTGTTTCCTCAATCCATTTTTGGGTTCCTCAAACCATGTCTTGCTCACTCAGCCCAGTTTTGGGTTTCACAACCTATTTTTGGATTCCTTGAACCATTTTTGGTTTTCTCAACCCATTTTTGGGTTCCTCGAATCCATTTTTGAGTTCCTCTTTTTATTTTTGGGTTCCTCAATCCATTCTTGGGTTCCTCAATTCATTTTTGGGTTCGTCAGCCCATTTTTGGAGTTCTTCATTCCATTTTTTTTTCTTTCCCAGCCCATTTTTGGGTTCCTCAGTCCATTTTTGGGTTTCCCAGTCGATTATTGGCTTTCTCAGTCCATTTTTAGGTTTCTCAATCCATTTTTGGGTTCGTCAACCCATTTTTGGGGTTCTTCAATCCTTTTTTTGCTTTCCCAGCCTCTTTTTGGGTTTCTCAGTCCATTTTTGAGTTCCTCAATCAATTTTGGGTCCCTCAGCCCTTTTTTTTGGGTTTCTCAGCCGATTTGGGGGTTCCTCAAACTATTTTTGGGTACCTCAATCCATTTTAGGGTTCCTCAGTCCATTTTTGGTTTATTCAGCCCATGTTTGATATCCTCAATCCATTTTTGAGTCCCTCAGCCCATTTTTTTGCTCTCTCATTCCATTTTGGGTCCCTCAGCCCATTTTGGAGTCCCTCAGCACATTTTCGGGTCCCTCAGTTCATTTTTAGTTTGGTAAACCATTTTCGGTTTTCTCACCCATTTTTGGGTTCCTCAATCCTTTTTTTGTGTTCCTCAGTCCATTTTTGGCTTCCTCAGCCCATTTTAGGGGTTCCTCAATCCATTTTTGGGTCAGTCAGCCAATTTTTGGGATCCTCAATTCATTTTTGGTTTTTTCAATCCATTTTTTTGGTCCATCATCCCATTTTTGGGTTCCTCAATCGTTTTTTGGATCCCTCAGCCCATTTTGGAGTTCCTAAGTCCATTTTTGGGTCCCTCAGTACATTGTTGGGTCTCTCAGACCATTTCTGGGTTCCTCATTCCAATTTTGAAATTCTCAGCCCATTTTTAGGCTTTTCAGACCATTTTTGGGGTCCTCAATCCATTTTGGGTTTTTTAATCCATGTCTTGGTCACTCAGCCCAGTTTTGGGTTTCTCAGCCTATTTTTGGATTCCTTGAACCATTTTTGGTTTTCTCAACCCATTTTTGGGTTCCTCGAATCCATTTTTGAGTTCCGCTATTTATTTCTGGGTTCCTCAATCCATTCTTGGGTTCCTCAATCCATTTTTGGGTTGCCCAGGACATTTTTGGGTCTTGCAGCGCATTTTTGGGTTCCGCTATCTATTTTTGGCTTCCCCAGTCCATTTTCAGGTTTACAATGCATTTTTGGTTTCGTCAATCTATGTTTTGGTTTCCTCAGTTCATTTTTTGTTTCCTCAATCCATTTTTGGGTTCCTCAAACCATGTCTTGCTCACTCAGCCCAGTTTTGGGTTTCACAACCTATTTTTGGATTCCTTGAACCATTTTTGGTTTTCTCAACCCATTTTTGGGTTCCTCGAATCCATTTTTGAGTTCCTCTTTTTATTTTTGGGTTCCTCAATCCATTCTTGGGTTCCTCAATTCATTTTTGGGTTCGTCAGCCCATTTTTGGGTTTCCCAGTCGATTATTGGCTTTCTCAGTCCATTTTTAGGTTTCTCAATCCATTTTTGGGTTCGTCAATCTATTTTTTGGTTTCCTCATTCTTTTTTGGGGTTTCCCAGCCCATTTTTGGGTTCCTCAATCCATGTCTTGGTCACTCAGCCTATTTTTGGGTTTCTCAGCCTTTTTTTTATGGTTCCTCAATCCATTTTTGGGTCTCTCAGCCCATTATGGGGTTCCTCAATCCATTTCTGGTTTTGGGTTCCTCAGTCCATTTTTGTGTTCCTCAGCCCATTTTTTTGATATCTTCAATCTATTTTTCAGTCCCTCAGACCATTTTTTTGCTCTCTCATTCCATTTTGGGTCCCTCAGCCCATTTTGGAGTTCCTAAGTCCATTTTTGGGTTCCTCAATACATTTTTGGGTCAGTCAGTCGATTTTTGGGTTCCTCAATTCATTTTTGTTTTTGTCAATCCATTTTTGGGTCCATCAGCATATTTTTTGTGTTCCTCAATCCATTTTTGCATCCCTCAGCTTATTTTGGGGTTCTCAAGGCCAGTTTTTTGGTCTCTCAATACATTTTTTTGTCCCTCAGGCCATTTCTGGGTTCGTCAATTCATTTTTGGGTTCGTCAGCCCATTTTTGGGGTTCTTCAATCCTTTTTTTGCTTTCCCAGCCTCTTTTTGGGTTTCTCAGTCCATTTTTGAGTTCCTCAATCAATTTTGGGTCCCTCAGCCCTTTTTTGGGTTTCTCAGCCGATTTTGGGGTTCCTCAAACTATTTTTGGGTACCTCAATCCATTTTAGGGTTCCTCAGTCCATTTTTGGTATATTCAGCCCATGTTTGATATCCTCAATCCATTTTTGAGTCCCTCAGCCCATTTTTTTGCTCTCTCATTCCATTTTGGGTCCCTCAGCCCATTTTGGAGTCCCTCAGCACATTTTCGGGTCCCTCAGTTCATTTTTAGTTTGGTAAACCATTTTCGGTTTTCTCACCCATTTTTGGGTTCCTCAATCCTTTTTTTGTGTTCCTCAGTCCATTTTTGGCTTCCTCAGCCCATTTTAGGGGTTCCTCAATCCATTTTTGGGTCAGTCAGCCAATTTTTGGGATCCTCAATTCATTTTTGGTTTTTTCAATCCATTTTTTGGTCCATCATCCCATTTTTGGGTTCCTCAATCGTTTTTTTGGATCCCTCAGCCCATTTTGGAGTTCCTAAGTCCATTTTTGGGTCCCTCAATACATTTTTGGGTCTCTCAGACTATTTCTGGGTTCCTCATTCCAATTTTGAAATTCTCAGCCCATTTTTAGGCTTTTCAGACCATTTTTGGGGTCCTCAATCCATTTCTGGGTTTTTTAATCCATGTCTTGGTCACTCAGCCCATTCTTGGGTTCCTCAATCCATTTTTGGGTTGCCCAGGACATTTTTGGGTCTTGCAGCGCATTTTTGGGTTCTGCTATCTATTTTTGGCTTCCCCAGTCCATTTTCAGGTTTACAATGCATTTTTGGTTTCGTCAATCTATGTTTTGGTTTCCTCAGTTCATTTTTTGTTTCCTCAATCCATTTTTGGGTTCCTCAAACCATGTCTTGCTCACTCAGCCCAGTTTTGGGTTTCACAACCTATTTTTGGATTCCTTGAACCATTTTTGGTTTTCTCAACCCATTTTTGGGTTCCTCGAATCCATTTTTGAGTTCCTCTTTTTATTTTTGGGTTCCTCAATCCATTCTTGGGTTCCTCAATTCATTTTTGGGTTCGTCAGCCCATTTTTGGAGTTCTTCATTCCATTTTTTTGCTTTCCCAGCCCATTTTTGGGTTCCTCAGTCCATTTTTGGGTTTCCCAGTCGATTATTGGCTTTCTCAGTCCATTTTTAGGTTTCTCAATCCATTTTGGGGTTCGTCAATCTATTTTTTGGTTTCCTCATTCTTTTTTGGGGTTTCCCAGCCCATTTTTGGGTTCCTCAATCCATGTCTTGGTCACTCAGCCTATTTTTGGGTTTCTCAGCCTTTTTTTTATGGTTCCTCAATCCATTTTTGGGTCTCTCAGCCCATTATGGGGTTCCTCAATCCATTCCTGGTTTTGGGTTCCTCAGTCCATTTTTGTGTTCCTCAGCCCATTTTTTTGATATCTTCAATCTATTTTTCAGTCCCTCAGACCATTTTTTTGCTCTCTCATTCCATTTTGGGTCCCTCAGCCCATTTTGGAGTTCCTAAGTCCATTTTTGGGTTCCTCAATACATTTTTGGGTCAGTCAGTCGATTTTTGGGTTCCTCAATTCATTTTTGTTTTTGTCAATCCATTTTTGGGTCCATCAGCACATTTTTTGTGTTCCTCAATCCATTTTTGCATCACTCAGCTTATTTTGGGGTTCTCAAGGCCAGTTTTTTGGTCTCTCAATACATTTTTTTGTCCCTCAGGCCATTTCTGGGTTCCTCAATTCATTTTTGGGTTCGTCAGCCCATTTTTGGGGTTCTTCAATCCTTTTTTTGCTTTCCCAGCCTCTTTTTGGGTTTCTCAGTCCATTTTTGAGTTCCTCAATCAATTTTGGGTCCCTCAGCCCTTTTTTGGGTTTCTCAGCCGATTTTGGGGTTCCTCAAACTATTTTTGGGTACCTCAATCCATTTTAGGGTTCCTCAGTCCATTTTTGGTTTATTCAGCCCATGTTTGATATCCTCAATCCATTTTTGAGTCCCTCAGCCCATTTTTTTGCTCTCTCATTCCATTTTGGGTCCCTCAGCCCATTTTGGAGTCCCTCAGCACATTTTCGGGTCCCTCAGTTCATTTTTAGTTTGGTAAACCATTTTCGGTTTTCTCACCCATTTTTGGGTTCCTCAATCCTTTTTTTGTGTTCCTCAGTCCATTTTTGGCTTCCTCAGCCCATTTTAGGGGTTCCTCAATCCATTTTTGGGTCAGTCAGCCAATTTTTGGGATCCTCAATTCATTTTTGGTTTTTTCAATCCATTTTTTTGGTCCATCATCCCATTTTTGGGTTCCTCAATCGTTTTTTGGATCCCTCAGCCCATTTTGGAGTTCCTAAGTCCATTTTTGGGTCCCTCAATACATTGTTGGGTCTCTCAGACCATTTCTGGGTTCCTCATTCCAATTTTGAAATTCTCAGCCCATTTTTAGGCTTTTCAGACCATTTTTGGGGTCCTCAATCCATTTTTGGGTTTTTTAATCCATGTCTTGGTCACTCAGCCCAGTTTTGGGTTTCTCAGCCTATTTTTGGATTCCTTGAACCATTTTTGGTTTTCTCAACCCATTTTTGGGTTCCTCGAATCCATTTTTGAGTTCCGCTATTTATTTCTGGGTTCCTCAATCCATTCTTGGGTTCCTCAATCCATTTTTGGGTTGCCCAGGACATTTTTGGATCTTGCAGCGCATTTTTGGGTTCCGCTATCTATTTTTGGCTTCCCCAGTCCATTTTCAGGTTTACAATGCATTTTTGGTTTCGTCAATCTATGTTTTGGTTTCCTCAGTTCATTTTTTGTTTCCTCAATCCATTTTTGGGTTCCTCAAACCATGTCTTGCTCACTCAGCCCAGTTTTGGGTTTCACAACCTATTTTTGGATTCCTTGATCCATTTTTGGTTTTCTCAACCCATTTTTGGGTTCCTCGAATCCATTTTTGAGTTCCTCTTTTTATTTTTGGGTTCCTCAATCCATTCTTGGGTTCCTCAATTCATTTTTGGGTTCGTCAGCCCATTTTTGGAGTTCTTCATTCCATTTTTTTGCTTTCCCAGCCCATTTTTGGGTTCCTCAGTCCATTTTTGGGTTTCCCAGTCGATTATTGGCTTTCTCAGTCCATTTTTAGGTTTCTCAATCCATTTTGGGGTTCGTCAATCTATTTTTTGGTTTCCTCATTCTTTTTTGGGGTTTCCCAGCCCATTTTTGGGTTCCTCAATCCATGTCTTGGTCACTCAGCCTATTTTTGGGTTTCTCAGCCTTTTTTTTATGGTTCCTCAATCCATTTTTGGGTCTCTCAGCCCATTATGGGGTTCCTCAATCCATTTCTGGTTTTGGGTTCCTCAGTCCATTTTTGTGTTCCTCAGCCCATTTTTTTGATATCTTCAATCTATTTTTCAGTCCCTCAGACCATTTTTTTGCTCTCTCATTCCATTTTGGGTCCCTCAGCCCATTTTGGAGTTCCTAAGTCCATTTTTGGGTTCCTCAATACATTTTTGGGTCAGTCAGTCGATTTTTGGGTTCCTCAATTCATTTTTGTTTTTGTCAATCCATTTTTGGGTCCATCAGCACATTTTTTGTGTTCCTCAATCCATTTTTGCATCACTCAGCTTATTTTGGGGTTCTCAAGGCCAGTTTTTTGGTCTCTCAATACATTTTTTTGTCCCTCAGGCCATTTCTGGGTTCCTCAATTCATTTTTGGGTTCGTCAGCCCATTTTTGGGGTTCTTCAATCCTTTTTTTGCTTTCCCAGCCTCTTTTTGGGTTTCTCAGTCCATTTTTGAGTTCCTCAATCAATTTTGGGTCCCTCAGCCCTTTTTTGGGTTTCTCAGCCGATTTTGGGGTTCCTCAAACTATTTTTGGGTACCTCAATCCATTTTAGGGTTCCTCAGTCCATTTTTGGTTTATTCAGCCCATGTTTGATATCCTCAATCCATTTTTGAGTCCCTCAGCCCATTTTTTTGCTCTCTCATTCCATTTTGGGTCCCTCAGCCCATTTTGGAGTCCCTCAGCACATTTTTGGGTCCCTCAGTTCATTTTTAGTTTGGTAAACCATTTTCGGTTTTCTCACCCATTTTTGGGTTCCTCAATCCTTTTTTTGTGTTCCTCAGTCCATTTTTGGCTTCCTCAGCCCATTTTAGGGGTTCCTCAATCCATTTTTGGGTCAGTCAGCCAATTTTTGGGATCCTCAATTCATTTTTGTTTTTTTCAATCCATTTTTTGGTCCATCATCCCATTTTTGGGTTCCTCAATCGTTTTTTGGATCCCTCAGCCCATTTTGGAGTTCCTAAGTCCATTTTTGGGTCCCTCAATACATTTTTGGGTCTCTCAGACCATTTCTGGGTTCCTCATTCCAATTTTGAAATTCTCAGCCCATTTTTAGGCTTTTCAGACCATTTTTGGGGTCCTCAATCCATTTTTGGGTTTTTTAATCCATGTCTTGGTCACTCAGCCCATTCTTGGGTTCCTCAATCCATTTTTGGGTTGCCCAGGACATTTTTGGGTCTTGCAGCGCATTTTTGGGTTCCGCTATCTATTTTTGGCTTCCCCAGTCCATTTTCAGGTTTACAATGCATTTTTGGTTTCGTCAATCTATGTTTTGGTTTCCTCAGTTCATTTTTTGTTTCCTCAATCCATTTTTGGGTTCCTCAAACCATGTCTTGCTCACTCAGCCCAGTTTTGGGTTTCACAACCTATTTTTGGATTCCTTGAACCATTTTTGGTTTTCTCAACCCATTTTTGGGTTCCTCGAATCCATTTTTGAGTTCCTCTTTTTATTTTTGGGTTCCTCAATCCATTCTTGGGTTCCTCAATTCATTTTTGGGTTCGTCAGCCCATTTTTGGAGTTCTTCATTCCATTTTTTTGCTTTCCCAGCCCATTTTTGGGTTCCTCAGTCCATTTTTGGGTTTCCCAGTCGATTATTGGCTTTCTCAGTCCATTTTTAGGTTTCTCAATCCATTTTGGGGTTCGTCAATCTATTTTTTGGTTTCCTCATTCTTTTTTGGGGTTTCCCAGCCCATTTTTGGGTTCCTCAATCCATGTCTTGGTCACTCAGCCTATTTTTGGGTTTCTCAGCCTTTTTTTTATGGTTCCTCAATCCATTTTTGGGTCTCTCAGCCCATTATGGGGTTCCTCAATCCATTTCTGGTTTTGGGTTCCTCAGTCCATTTTTGTGATCCTCAGCCCATTTTTTTGATATCTTCAATATATTTTTCAGTCCCTCAGACCATTTTTTTGCTCTCTCATTCCATTTTGGGTCCCTCAGCCCATTTTGGAGTTCCTAAGTCCATTTTTGGGTTCCTCAATACATTTTTGGGTCAGTCAGTCGATTTTTGGGTTCCTCAATTCATTTTTGTTTTTGTCAATCCATTTTTGGGTCCATCAGCACATTTTTTGTGTTCCTCAATCCATTTTTGCATCCCTCAGCTTATTTTGGGGTTCTCAAGGCCAGTTTTTTGGTCTCTCAATACATTTTTTTGTCCCTCAGGCCATTTCTGGGTTCCTCAATTCATTTTTGGGTTCGTCAGCCCATTTTTGGGGTTCTTCAATCCTTTTTTTGCTTTCCCAGCCTCTTTTTGGGTTTCTCAGTCCATTTTTGAGTTCCTCAATCAATTTTGGGTCCCTCAGCCCTTTTTTTTGGGTTTCTCAGCCGATTTTGGGGTTCCTCAAACTATTTTTGGGTACCTCAATCCATTTTAGGGTTCCTCAGTCCATTTTTGGTTTATTCAGCCCATGTTTGATATCCTCAATCCATTTTTGAGTCCCTCAGCCCATTTTTTTGCTCTCTCATTCCATTTTGGGTCCCTCAGCCCATTTTGGAGTCCCTCAGCACATTTTCGGGTCCCTCAGTTCATTTTTAGTTTGGTAAACCATTTTCGGTTTTCTCACCCATTTTTGGGTTCCTCAATCCTTTTTTTGTGTTCCTCAGTCCATTTTTGGCTTCCTCAGCCCATTTTAGGGGTTCCTCAATCCATTTTTGGGTCAGTCAGCCAATTTTTGGGATCCTCAATTCATTTTTGGTTTTTTCAATCCATTTTTTTGGTCCATCATCCCATTTTTGGGTTCCTCAATCGTTTTTTGGATCCCTCAGCCCATTTTGGAGTTCCTAAGTCCATTTTTGGGTCCCTCAATACATTGTTGGTCTCTCAGACCATTTCTGGGTTCCTCATTCCAATTTTGAAATTCTCAGCCCATTTTTAGGCTTTTCAGACCATTTTTGGGGTCCTCAATCCATTTTTGGGTTTTTTAATCCATGTCTTGGTCACTCAGCCCAGTTTTGGGTTTCTCAGCCTATTTTTGGATTCCTTGAACCATTTTTGGTTTTCTCAACCCATTTTTGGGTTCCTCGAATCCATTTTTGAGTTCCGCTATTTATTTCTGGGTTCCTCAATCCATTCTTGGGTTCCTCAATCCATTTTTGGGTTGCCCAGGACATTTTTGGGTCTTGCAGCGCATTTTTGGGTTCCGCTATCTATTTTTGGCTTCCCCAGTCCATTTTCAGGTTTACAATGCATTTTTGGTTTCGTCAATCTATGTTTTGGTTTCCTCAGTTCATTTTTTGTTTCCTCAATCCATTTTTGGGTTCCTCAAACCATGTCTTGCTCACTCAGCCCAGTTTTGGGTTTCACAACCTATTTTTGGATTCCTTGAACCATTTTTGGTTTTCTCAACCCATTTTTGGGTTCCTCGAATCCATTTTTGAGTTCCTCTTTTTATTTTTGGGTTCCTCAATCCATTCTTGGGTTCCTCAATTCATTTTTGGGTTCGTCAGCCCATTTTTGGAGTTCTTCATTCCATTTTTTTGCTTTCCCAGCCCATTTTTGGGTTCCTCAGTCCATTTTTGGGTTTCCCAGTCGATTATTGGCTTTCTCAGTCCATTTTTAGGTTTCTCAATCCATTTTGGGGTTCGTCAATCTATTTTTTGGTTTCCTCATTCTTTTTTGGGGTTTCCCAGCCCATTTTTGGGTTCCTCAATCCATGTCTTGGTCACTCAGCCTATTTTTGGGTTTCTCAGCCTTTTTTTTATGGTTCCTCAATCCATTTTTGGGTCTCTCAGCCCATTATGGGGTTCCTCAATCCATTTCTGGTTTTGGGTTCCTCAGTCCATTTTTGTGTTCCTCAGCCCATTTTTTTGATATCTTCAATCTATTTTTCAGTCCCTCAGACCATTTTTTTGCTCTCTCATTCCATTTTGGGTCCCTCAGCCCATTTTGGAGTTCCTAAGTCCATTTTTGGGTTCCTCAATACATTTTTGGGTCAGTAAGTCGATTTTTGGGTTCCTCAATTCATTTTTGTTTTTGTCAATCCATTTTTGGGTCCATCAGCACATTTTTTGTGTTCCTCAATCCATTTTTGCATCCCTCAGCTTATTTTGGGGTTCTCAAGGCCAGTTTTTTGGTCTCTCAATACATTTTTTTGTCCCTCAGGCCATTTCTGGGTTCCTCAATTCATTTTTGGGTTCGTCAGCCCATTTTTGGGGTTCTTCAATCCTTTTTTTGCTTTCCCAGCCTCTTTTTGGGTTTCTCAGTCCATTTTTGAGTTCCTCAATCAATTTTGGGTCCCTCAGCCCTTTTTTGGGTTTCTCAGCCGAATTTGGGGTTCCTCAAACTATTTTTGGGTACCTCAATCCATTTTAGGGTTCCTCAGTCCATTTTTGGCTTCCTCAGCCCATTTTAGGGGTTCCTCAATCCATTTTTGGGTCAGTCAGCCAATTTTTGGGATCCTCAATTCATTTTGGTTTTTTCAATCCATTTTTTGGTCCATCATCCCATTTTTGGGTTCCTCAATCGTTTTTTGGATCCCTCAGCCCATTTTGGAGTTCCTAAGTCCATTTTTGGGTCCCTCAATACATTTTTGGGTCTCTCAGACCATTTCTGGGTTCCTCATTCCAATTTTGAAATTCTCAGCCCATTTTTAGGCTTTTCAGACCATTTTTGGGGTCCTCAATCCATTTTTGGGTTTTTTAATCCATGTCTTGGTCACTCAGCCCATTCTTGGGTTCCTCAATCCATTTTTGGGTTGCCCAGGACATTTTTGGGTCTTGCAGCGCATTTTTGGGTTCCGCTATCTATTTTTGGCTTCCCCAGTCCATTTTCAGGTTTACAATGCATTTTTGGTTTCGTCAATCTATGTTTTGGTTTCCTCAGTTCATTTTTTGTTTCCTCAATCCATTTTTGGGTTCCTCAAACCATGTCTTGCTCACTCAGCCCAGTTTTGGGTTTCACAACCTATTTTTGGATTCCTTGAACCATTTTTGGTTTTCTCAACCCATTTTTGGGTTCCTCGAATCCATTTTTGAGTTCCTCTTTTTATTTTTGGGTTCCTCAATCCATTCTTGGGTTCCTCAATTCATTTTTGGGTTCGTCAGCCCATTTTTGGAGTTCTTCATTCCATTTTTTTGCTTTCCCAGCCCATTTTTGGGTTCCTCGGTCCATTTTTGTGTTCCTCAGCCCATTTTTTTGATATCTTCAATCTATTTTTCGGTCCCTCAGACCATTTTTTTGCTCTCTCATTCCATTTTGGGTCCCTCAGCCCATTTTAGAGTTCCTAAGTCCATTTTTGGGTTCCTCAATACATTTTTGGGTCAGTCAGTCGATTTTTTGGGTTCCTCAATTCATTTTTGGTTTTTTCAATCCATTTTTTGGTCCATCAGCACATTTTTTGGGTTCCTCAATCCATTTTTGCATCCCTCAGCTTATTTTGGGGTTCTCAAGGCCAGTTTTTTGGTCTCTCAATACATTTTTTTTTCCCTCAGGCCATTTCTGGGTTCCTCAATTCATTTTTGGGTTCGTCAGCCCATTTTTGGGGTTCTTCAATCCTTTTTTTGCTTTCCCAGCCTCTTTTAGGTTTCTCAGTCCATTTTTGAGTTCCTCAATCAATTTTGGGTCCCTCAGCCCTTTTTTGGGTTTCTCAGCCGAATTTGGGGTTCCTCAAACTATTTTTGGGTACCTCAATCCATTTTAGGGTTCCTCAGTCCATTTTTGGTTTATTCAGCCCATGTTTGAAATCCTCAATCCATTTTTGAGTCCCTCAGCCCATTTTTTTGCTCTCTCATTCCATTTTGGGTCCCTCAGCCCATTTTGGAGTCCCTCAGCACATTTTCGGGTCCCTCAGTTCATTTTTAGTTTGGTAAACCATTTTCGGTTTTCTCACCCATTTTTGGGTTCCTCAATCCTTTTTTTGTGTTCCTCAGCCCATTTTAGGGGTTCCTCAATCCATTTTTGGGTCAGTCAGCCAATTTTTGGGATCCTCAATTCATTTTTGTTTTTTTCAATCCATTTTTTGGTCCATCATCCCATTTTTGGGTTCCTCAATCGTTTTTTGGATCCCTCAGCCCATTTTGGAGTTCCTAAGTCCATTTTTGGGTCCCTCAATACATTTTTGGGTCTCTCAGACCATTTCTGGGTTCCTCATTCCAATTTTGAAATTCTCAGCCCATTTTTAGGCTTTTC
>JAUMJL010002632.1:2500-5000 GCA_033558185.1 Dromococcyx pavoninus
AACCCAAACCCTAACACTAATCCTAACACTAACCCTAACCCCTAACACTAACCGTAACACTAACCCTAACCCTAACCCTAACCCTAACTATAACACCTACCCTAACCCCTAAACCTAACCCTAACCCTAACCCTAACCCTAAACCCTAACCCTAACCCTAACCCTAACCCTAACCCTAACCCCTAACCCTAACCCTAACCCAAACCCTAACCCTAACCCCAACCCTAACCCTAACACTAACCCTTACGCTAACCCTAACCCTAACCCCTAACCCTAATCCTAACCCTAACCCTAACCCCTAACCCTAACCCTAACCCTAACTCTAACCCCAACCCTAACTCTAACCCCTAACCCTAACAACTAACCCCTAACCCTAACCCTAACCCTAGCCCTAACCCTAACCCCTAAGCCTAACCCTAATCCTAACCCTAACCCTAACCCTAACCCTAACCCTAACCCTAACCCTAACCCTAACCCTAACCCTAACCCCTAACCCTAACCCTAACCCTAACCCTAACTCTAACCCCTAACCCTAACCCCTAACCCCTAACCCTAACCCCTAAACCTAACCCTAACCCTAGCCCTAACCCTAACCCTAACCCTAACACTAAACCTAACCCCTAACCCTAACCGTAACCCTAACCCTAAACCTAACCCTAACACTAACCCTAACCCTAACCCTAACCCTAACCCCTAACCCTAACCCTAACCCTAACCCTAACCCTAACACTAACCCTTACGCTAACCCTAACCCTAACCCCTAACCCTAACCCTAACCCTAACCCTAACCCCTAACCCTAACCCTAACCCTAACTCTAACCCCTAACCCTAACCCTAAACCTAGCCCTAACACCTAACCCTAACCCCTAAACCTAACCCTAACCCTAACGCTAACCCTAACCCTAACCCTAACCCTAACCCCTAAACCTAACCCTAACCCTAACGCTAACCCTAACCCTAACCCTAACCCCTAAACCTAACCCTAACCCTAACCCTAACCCTAACCCTAACCCTAACCCCTAACCCTAACCCTAACCCTAACCCTAACCCTAAACCTAAACCTAAACCTAACCCTAAACCTAAACCTAACCCTAAACCTAACCCTAAACCTAAACCTAAACCTAAACCTAAACCTAACCCTAAACCTAAACCTAACCCTTAACCCTAACCCTAACCCTAAACCCTAACCCTAACCCTAACCCTAACCCTAAACCCTAACCCTAACCCTAACCCTAACCCTAAACCCTAACCCTAACCCTAACCCTAACCCTAACCCCTAAACCTAACCCTAACCCTAACCCTAACCCTAACCCCTAACCCTAACCCTAACCCTAACCCTAACTCTAACCCCTAACCCTAACCCCTAACCCCTAACCCTAACCCCTAAACCTAACCCTAACCCTAGCCCTAACCCTAACCCTAACCCTAACCCTAAACCTAACCCCTAACCCTAACCGTAACCCTAACCCTAAACCTAACCCTAACACTAACCCTAACCCTAACCCTAACCCTAACCCCTAACCCTAACCCTAACCCTAACCCTAACCCCTAACCCCTAACCCTAACCCCTAAACCTAACCCTAACCCTACCCCTAACCCTAACCCTAACCCTAACCCTAACCCCTAACCCCTAACCCCTAACCCTAACCCTAACCCTAACACTAACCCTATCCCTAACCCTAACCCCTAACCCTAACCCTAACCATAACCCTAACCCTAACCCTAACCCTAACCCTAACCCTACCCTAACCCTAAACCTAAACCTTAACCTAACCCTAACCCTAAATCTAAACCTAAACATAACCCTAACCCAAACCCTAACCCTAACCCAACCCTAACCCTAACACTAACCCTTACGCTAACCCTAACCCTAACCCCTAACCCTAACCCTAACCCTAACCCTAACCCTAACCCCTAACCCTAACCCTAACCCTAACCCTAACCCTAACCCTAACCCTAACCCCAACTCTAACCGTAACCCTAACCCTAACCCTAACCCTAACCCTAACCCTAACCCTAACCCTAACCCTAACCCTAAACCTAACCCTAACCCTAACCCTAACCCTAACCCTAACCCTAACCCCAACTCTAACCGTAACCCTAACCCTAACCCTAACCCTAACCCTAACCCTAACCCTAACCCCTAACCCTAACCCTAACCCTAACCCTAACTCTAACCCCTAGCCC
Source organism: Dromococcyx pavoninus (assembly GCA_033558185.1). NCBI lineage: Eukaryota > Metazoa > Chordata > Aves > Cuculiformes > Neomorphidae > Dromococcyx > Dromococcyx pavoninus. The sequence continues at coordinate 4,688 of JAUMJL010002632.1, forward strand.
TAACCCTAACCCTAACCCTAACCCTAAACCTAACCCCTAACCCTAACCGTAACCCTAACCCTAACCCTAACCCTAACCCTAACCCTAACCCTAACCCCTAACCCTAACCCCTAACCCTAACCCTAACCCTAACCCTAACCCTAACCCTAAACCCTAACCCTAACCCTAACCCTAACCCTAACCCCTACACCCTAACCCTAACCCTAACCCCAACTCTAACCCTAACCCTAACCCTAACCCTAACCCTAACCCTAACCCTAACCCTAACCCTAACCCCTAACCCTAACCCTAACCCTAACCCTAAACCCTAACC
>JAUMJL010002633.1:0-17073 GCA_033558185.1 Dromococcyx pavoninus
CCCATCCCCTCCCAGTGCCCCCCAATCCCCTCCCAGTCCCTTCCCATTCCCTCAAATCCCCTCCCAGTCCCTCCCGGTCTCCCCCAATCCCCTCCCAGTCTCTCCCAATCCCCTCCCAGTGCCCCGCAGAAGCTCTCAGCGCTCTCCCAGCGCTCTCCCAGCGCCTCCCAGTGCCCCCCAGTGCGCGGTGCCCTCACCAGCTGCCCAGCCAGCAGGGGCATGTACTCGATGATGGCGAGGCGCACGCGCCACTTGGCGTCCTCGGCGAGCTCGACGATGGCCGGGAGCAGCGACTGCGAGAGCTGCCGGATGCCGATCACCTCGTTCACACAGTCCAGGTTCGAGATGATGTTGAGGCGAACCTCGGGGCACTGCGGGCACGGGGGGGTGAGGGAGGGGCACCTGGGGGTGAGGGAGGGGCACCTGAGGGCACCTGGGGGCACCTGGGGGCATGGGGGGGTGAGGGAGGGGCACCTGAGGGCACGGGGGGGTGAGGGAGGGGCACCTGGGGGTGAGGGAGGGGCACCTGAGGGCACCTGGGGGCACCTGAGGGCACGGGGGGGGTGAGGGAGGGGCACCTGGGGGCACCTGGGGGCACCTGAGGGCACGGGGGGGGTGAGGGAGGGGCACCTGGGGGTGAGGGAGGGGCACGGGGGGGTGAGGGAGGGGCACCTGAGGGCACCTGAGGGCACCTGAGGGCACGGGGGGGTGAGGGAGGGGCACCTGGGGGTGAGGGAGGGGCACCTGGGGGTGAGGGAGGGGCACCTGAGGGCACGGGGGGGTGAGGGAGGGGCACCTGGGGGGCACCTGAGGGCACCTGAGGGCACGGGGGGGTGAGGGAGGGGCACCTGGGGGCACCTGAGGGCACGGGGGGGTGAGGGAGGGGCACCTGGGGGCACCTGGGGGCACCTGAGGGCACGGGGGGGGTGAGGGAGGGGCACCTGAGGGCACCTGGGGGTGAGGGAGGGGCACCTGGGGGTGAGGGAGGGGCACCTGAGGGCATGGGGGGGTGAGGGAGGGGCACCTGGGGGTGAGGGAGGGGCACCTGAGGGCACGGGGGGGGGTGAGGGAGGGGGCACCGGGGGGGGGGGGGGGGGGGGGGGGGGGGGGGGGGGGGGGGGGGGGGGGGGGGGGGGAGGGGGGGGGGGGGGGGGGGGGGGGGGGGGAGGGGGGGGGGGGGGGGGCACCTGAGGGCACCTGAGGGCACGGGGGGGTGAGGGAGGGGCACCTGAGGGTGAGGGAGGGGCACCTGAGGGCACCTGGGGGCACGGGGGGGTGAGGGAGGGGCACCTGAGGGTGAGGGAGGGGCACCTGGGGGGCACCTGAGGGCACGGGGGGGTGAGGGAGGGGCACCTGGGGGGCACCTGAGGGCACGGGGGGGTGAGGGAGGGGCACCTGGGGGTGAGGGAGGGGCACCTGAGGGCACGGGGGGGTGAGGGAGGGGCACCTGGGGGTGAGGGAGGGGCACCTGAGGGCACAGGGGGGTGAGGGAGGGGCACAGGGGGGTGAGGGAGGGGCACCTGGGGGCACCTGAGGGCACCTGGGGGCACCTGAGGGCACGGGGGGGTGAGGGAGGGGCACCTGAGGGTGAGGGAGGGGCACCTGGGGGTGAGGGAGGGGCACCTGAGGGCACCTGGGGGCACGGGGGGGTGAGGGAGGGGCACCTGAGGGTGAGGGAGGGGCACCTGGGGGCACCTGAGGGCACGGGGGGGTGAGGGAGGGGCACCTGGGGGTGAGGGAGGGGCACCTGAGGGCACCTGGGGGTGAGGGAGGGGCACCTGGGGGCACCTGGGGCATGGGGGTGTGAGGGAGGGGCACCTGGGGGCACCTGAGGGCACGGGGGGGGTGAGGGAGGGGCACCTGAGGGTGAGGGAGGGGCACCTGAGGGCACCTGAGGGCACGGGGGGGTGAGGGAGGGGCACCTGGGGGTGAGGGAGGGGCACCTGAGGGCACGGGGGGGTGAGGGAGGGGCACCTGAGGGCACCTGGGAGTGAGGGAGGGGCACCTGGGGGTGAGGGAGGGGCACCTGAGGGCACGGGGGGGGGGGGGGGTGAGGGAGCGGCACCTGGGGGTGAGGGAGGGGCACGGGGGGGTGAGGGAGGGGCACCTGGGGGTGAGGGAGGGGCACCTGAGGGCACCTGGGGGCACCGAGAGGTGAGAGGGGGCCAGGGAGGGGGATGGGGGGGGCACCAAGGGGACGGGGGAGGGGACACGGGGTCAGGGTGGTGGCACCCATGGATGAAGAACCTATGGAGGTGGTGGCACCCATAGAGAAGAACCTATAGGGTGGTGGTACCTATGGAGAAGAACCTATGGGGTGGTGGTACCTATGGAGAAGAACCTATGGGGTGGTGGCACCCATGGAGGTGGTGGCACCCATAGAGAAGAACCTATGGAGGTGGTGGCACCCATGGAGGTGGTGGCACCCATGGATGAACCACCTATGGAGTTGGTGCCACCCATGGATGAAGAACCTATGGAGGTGGTGGCACCCATAGAGAAGAACCTATGGGTTGGTGGCACCCATGGAGAGAGAACCTATGGGGTGGTGGTACCTATGGAGAAGAACCTATGGAGGTGGTGGCACCCATAGAGAAGAACCTATGGGGTGGTGGTACCTATGGAGAAGAACCTATGGGGTGGTGGCACCCATGGAGGTGGTGGCACCCATGGAGGTGGTGGCACCCATAGAGAAGAACCTATGGAGGTGGTGGCACCCATGGAGGTGGTGGCACCCATAGAGAAGAACCTATGGGGTGGTGGCACCCATGGATGAAGAACCTATGGGGTGGTGGCACCCATGCAGAAGAACCTATGGAGGTGGTGGCACCCATGGAGGTGGTGGCACCCATGGATGAACCACCTATGGAGTTGGTGCCACCCATGGATGAAGAACCTATGGAGGTGGTGGCACCCATAGAGAAGAACCCATAGGGTGGTGGTACCTATGGAGAAGAACCTATGGGGTGGTGACACCCATAGAGGTGGTGGCACCCATAGAGAAGAACCTATGGGTTGGTGGCACCCATGGAGAGAGAACCTATGGGGTGGTGGCACCCATGGAGGTGGTGGCACCCATGGAAAGAGAACCTATGGGGTGGTGGCACCCATGGAGAAGAACCTATGGGGTGGTGGCACCCATGGAGGTGGTGGCACCCATGGAGAGAGAACCTATGGGGTGGTGGCACCCATGGAGAAGAACCTATGGAGGTGGTGGCACCCATGGATGAAGAACCTATGGAGGTGGTGGCACCCATGGATGAAGAACCTATGGGGTGGTGGCACCCATGGAGGTGGTGGCACCCATGGATGAAGAACCTATGGAGGTGGTGGCACCCATAGAGAAGAACCTATGGGGTGGTGGCACCCATGGATGAAGAACCTATGGGGTGGTGGCACCCATGGAGGTGGTGGCACCCATGGATGAAGAACCTATGGAGGTGGTGGCACCCATAGAGAAGAACCTATGGGTTGGTGGCACCCATGGAAAGAGAACCTATGGGGTGGTGGCACCCATGGAGGTGGTGGCACCCATAGAGAAGAACCTATGGAGGTGGTGGCACCCATGAAGGTGGTGGCACCCATGGAGAAGAACCTATGGAGGTGGTGGCACCCATGGAGGTGGTGGCACCCACGGGGATGGGGGGTCCTGTGGTGGCACAGGGTGGGGTGGGGGGTGGTGGCACCCGGCCAGGTGTCCTCACCTCGTCCTTGAGCTGCGCCAGGAAGAGGGGCAGGAGATGCTCCACCGTGTTGTCCTTGCCCAGGATGGGTGACAACCCCATGATGACCGAGGCCAGCGCCGACTTCACGTGTTGGTTGGCGTCCGACACCAGCTCCTGGGGACCCACCCCCGCCAACCCCCGGGGCAGCGTTGGGTGCCGGGGCCCAGGGGCACCCACCACCCCAGGAGCTCCATAGGGACGTCCCCGTGAGGTCCCACCACCCCAGGAGCTCCATAGGGACGTCCCCGTGAGATCCCACCACCCCAGGAGGTCCCCATGGATGTCCCCATGAGGTCCCACCAACCCAGAAGGTCCACAGGGGAGTCCCCAGGGGGTCCCCACCGAGTCCCACCAACCCAGGAGGTCCCTACAGGTGTTCCCATGAGGCCCCACCACCCCAGGAGGTCCCTACAGGTGTCCCTACGGTTGTCCCCATGAGGTCCCACCACCCCAGAAGGTCCATAGGGACGTCCCCAGGGGTCCCCACCAGGTCCCACCACCCCAGAAGGTCCATAGGGACGTCCCCAGGGGTCCCCACCAGGTCCCACCACCCCAGGAGGTCCATAGGGACGTCCCCATGAAGTCCCACCACCCCAGGAGGTCCCCATGGATGTCCCCAGGGGCTCCCCACCAGGTCCCACCACCTCAAGAGCTCCATAGGGACGTCCCCGTGAGATCCCACCACCCCAGGAGGTCCCCATGGATGTCTCCATGAGGTCCCACCAACCCAGAAGGTCCACAGGGGAGTCCCCAGGGGGTCCCCACCAAGTCCCACCAACCCAGGAGGTCCCTACAGGTGTTCCCATGAGGCCCCACCACCCCAGGAGGTCCCTACAGGTGTCCCTACGGTTGTCCCCATGAGGTCCCACCACCCCAGAAGGTCCACAGGGGAGTCCCCAGGGGTCCCCACCAGGTCCCACCAACCCAGAAGCACCATAGGGACGTCCCCATGAAGTCCCACCACCCCAGGAGGTCCATAGGGACGTCCCCATGAAGTCCCACCACCCCAGGAGGTCCCCATGGATGTCCCCAGGGGCTCCCCACCAGGTCCCACCACCCCAAGAGCTCCATAGGGACGTTCTTGTGAGGTCCCACCACCCCAGAAGGTCTCTAGGGGTGTCCCCATGGGGTCCCCACCAGGTCCCACCAACCCAGGAGGTCAATAGGGGTGTCTCCACGAGGTCCCCATGAGATCCCACCACCCCAGGAGGACCCTAGGGGTGTCCCCATCAAGTCCCACCACCACAGGAGCTCCATAGGGACATCCCCATCAGGTCCCACCATCCCAGGAGGTCCCCATGGACGTCCCCATCAGGTCCCACCATCCCAGGAGGTCCCCATGGACGTCCCCGTGAGGTCCCACCACCCCAGAAGGTCTCTAGGGGTGTCCCCATGGGGTCCCCACCAGGTCCCACCACCCCAGGAGGTCCATAGGGACGTCCCCGTGAGGTCCCACCACCCCAGGAGGTCCCCATGGACGTCCCCATGAGGTCCCACCACCCCAGGAGGTCCCAGCCCCTGGTGGCCTCACCTTGATGCAGGGCAGGATCTGGCCCATGATCACGGCCTCGCGGCAGTCGGGGGAGAGGTTCTCGCAGAACTCTGCCAAGGGACGGGGGGGACCTTGAGGACCCTGGGATGGTCCTGGGTCAGGAGGTCCTCCAGGATCACCCTTGGGTCAGGAGGTCCTCCAGGACCACCCTTGGGTCAGGAGGTTCTCCAGGACCACTCTTGGGGTCACGAGGTTCTCCAGGACCACCCTTGGGTCAGGAGGTTCTCCAGGACCACCCTTGGGTCAGGAGGTTCTCCAGGACCACCCCTGGGTCAGGAGGTCCTCCAGGACCACCCTTGGGTCAGGAGGTCCTCCAGGACCACCCCTGGGTCAGGAGGTCCTCCAGGACCACCCTTGGGTCAGGAGGCCCTCCAGGACCACTCTTGGGGTCACGAGGTTCTCCAGGACCACCCTTGGGTCAGGAGGTTCTCCAGGACCACCCTTGGGTCAGGAGGTTCTCCAGGACCATCCCTGGGTCAGGAGGTCCTCCAGGACCACCCCTGGGTCAGGAGGTCCTCCAGGACCACCCCTGGGTCAGGAGGTCCTCCAGGATCATCCCTGGGTCAGGAAGTTCTCCAGGACCATCCTTGGGTCAGGAGGTCCTCCAGGACCACCCTTGGGTCAGAGGCTCTTCCAGGACCACCCCTGGGTCAGGAGGTCCTCCAGGACCATCCCTGGGTCAGGAGGTCCTCCAGGACCACCCTTGGGTCAGGAGCTCCTCCAGGACCACCCTTGGGTCAGGAGGTCCTCCAGGACCACCCTTGGGTCAGGAGGTTCTCCAGGACCATCTCTGGGTCAGAAGGTTCTCCAGAACCATCCCTGGGTCAGGAGGTTCTCCAGGATCACCCTTGGGGTCAGGAGGCCCTCCAGGACCACCCTTTGGTCAAGAGGTTCTCCAGGACCATCCCTGGGTCAGGAGCTCCTCCAGGACCACCCTTTGGTCAAGAGGTTCTCCAGGACCATCCCTGGGTCAGGAGCTCCTCCAGGACCACCCTTTGGTCAAGAGGTTCTCCAGGACCATCCCTGGGTCAGGAGCTCCTCCAGGACCACCCTTGGAGCCCCTTCCTACGGCCGTAGAGACCCTGGACCCATCCCTGAAGACCCAAAGGTCCTCCTGGGGCCCAGGTGACCTCGTGGTGGGACCCCGGGTTGTCCTCGCTGACCTTTGACCTTGTGGGAGGCGGCCGCGCGCACCTCGGCCTCGCAGTCCTTCATCAGGCTCTGGAAGGCCCCAACCAGGTCCGTCTTGGTGATCTCGGGGCCCACGGCTCGTTGGAGCTGCAGGAGGGGGGACACCGGTGGGCCAAGGGCACCCCAAGGACACCCCATGGGCACCTCCGACCCCAAAACCCACCAGAACCACCCCAAAACGGCCCCAAACCCCCCTGAGATGCCTCCAGAACCCCCTGAGATGCCTCCAGAACCCCCTGAGATGCCCTCAAACCCCCCTGAGATGCCCCCAAACCCCCCTGAGATGCCCTCAAACCCCCCTGAGATGCCTCCAAACCCCCCTGAGATGCCTCCAAACCCCCCTGAGATGCCTCCAAACCCCCCCGAGATGCCCTCAAACCCCCCTGAGATGCCTCCAAAGCCCCTGAGATGCCTCCAAACCACCTCAAGGTGTCCCTCAGTGAACTCAAACCCCCCGAGATGCCCCCAAACCCCCCTGAGATGCCTCCAACCCCCCCCGAGATGCCCTCAAACCCCCCCGAGATGCCCCCAAACCCCCCCGAGATGCCCCCAAACCCCCCCGAGATGCCTCCAAACCCCCTGAGATGCCCTCAAACCACCTCACGGTGTCCCAAAGTGTCCCCAAATCCCCCTGAGATGCCCTTAAAGCCCCCTGTGATGCCTCCAAAGCCCCCTGAGATTCCTCCAAAGCCCCCTGAGATGCCTCCAAACCACCTCAAGGTGTCCCAAAGTGTCCCCAAATCCCCCCAAGATGCCCCCAAACCCCCCTGAGATGCCTCCAGAACCCCCTGAGATGCCTCCAGAACCCCCTGAGATGCCTCCAGAACCCCCTGAGATGCCCTCAAACCCCCCGAGATGCCTCCAGAACCCCCTGAGATGCCCTCAAACCACCTCAAGGTGTCCCAAAGCGTCCCCAAATCCCCCTGAGATGCCCTTAAAGCCCCCTGAGATGCCCCCAAACCCCCCTGAGATGACCTCAAACCCCCAAGATGCCTCCAAACCCTCCAAGATGCCCTCAAACCACCCCGAGATGCCCTCAACCCCCCCGAGATGCCCTCAAACCCCCTGAGATGCCACCAAAAACCCCCCGAGATGCCACCAAGATGCCCCCGAGATGCCCTCAAACCACCTCAAGGTGTCCCAAAGTGTCCCCAAATCCCCCCAAGATGCCCCCAAACCCCCCTGAGATGCCCTCAAACCCCCGAGATGCCCCCAACCCCCCCCGAGATGCCTCCAATCCCCCCGAGATGCCTCCAAAACCCCCTGAGATGCCCCCAAATCCCCCTGAGATGCCCCCAAATCCCCCTGAGATGCCCCCAAACCCCCCCGAGATGCCCTCAAACCCCCCCGAGATGCCTCCAAACCCCCCCGAGATGCTCCCAAACCCCCCTGAGATGCCCCCAAACCCCCTTGAGATGCCTCCAAACCCCGCTGAGATGCCCTCAAACCCCCCCGAGATGCCACCTAAGCTCCCCGAGATGCCTCAAACCCCCCTGAGATGCCTCAAACCCCCCTGAGATGCCCTCAAACCCCCCTGAGATGCCCTCAAAGCCCCTGAGACGCCTCCAAACCACCTCAAGGTGTCCCTCAGTGAACTCAAACCTCCCCGAGATGCCCCCAAACCCCCCGAGATGCCCTCAAACCCCCCTGAGATGCCTCCAAACCCTCCAAGATGCCCTCAAACCCTCCAAGATGCCCTCAAACCCCCTGAGATGCCTCCAAACCCCCCTGAGATGCCCCCAAACCCCCCTGAGATGCCCTCAACCCCCCCTGAGATGCCCTCAAACCCCCCCGAGATGCCTCCAAACCCCCGTGAGATGCCCCCAAACCCCCCTGAGATGCCCCCAAACCCCCCTGAGATGCCTCCAACCCCCCCCAAGATGCCCTCAAACCACCTCAAGGTGTCCCAAAGTGTCTCCAACCCCCCCCGAGATGCCCCCAACCCCCCCCGAGATGCCCCCAAACCCCCCTGAGATGCCCCCAAACCCCCCTGAGATGCCCTCAACCCCCCCTGAGATGCCCTCAAACCCCCCTGAGATGCCTCCAAACCCCCCTGAGATGCCTCCAACCCCTCCAAGATGCCCTCAACCCCCCCCCGAGATGCCTTCAAACCCCCCTGAGATGCCTCCAAAGCCCCCTGAGATGCCTCCAAACCACCTCAAGGTGTCCCTCAGTGAACTCAAACCTCCCCGAGATGCCCTCAAACCCCCTGAGATGCCCTCAAACCCCCCCGAGATGCCCTCAAACCCCCCCGAGATGCCCTCAAACCCCCCCGAGATGCCTCCAAACCCCCCCGAGATGCCTCCAAACCCCCCGAGATGCCCCCAAACCCCCCGAGATGTCCCCAAACCCCCCCGAGATGCCACCAAAGCCCCCTGAGATGCCCTCAAAGCCCCTGAGATGCCTCCAAACCACCTCAAGGTGTCCCTCAGTGAACTCAAACCTCCCCGAGATGCCCCCAAACCCCCCCGAGATGCCTCCAAACCCCCCTGAGATGCCCCCAACCCCCCCCGAGATGCCCCCAACCCCCCCCCGAGATGCCCCCAACCCCCCCCGAGATGCCCCCAAACCCCCCTGAGATGCCCTCAAACCCCCCGAGATGCCTCCAGAACCCCCTGAGATGCCCTCAAACCACCTCAAGGTGTCCCAAAGTGTCCCCAAATCCCCCTGAGATGCCCCCAAACCCCCCTGAGATGCCCTCAAACCCCCCTGAGATGCCCTCAAACCCTCCCGAGATGCCCCCAAATCCCCCTGAGATGCCCCCAAACCCCCCTGAGATGCCCTCAAACCCCCCTGAGATGCCTCCAAACCCCCCTGAGATGCCTCCAAACCCCCCTGAGATGCCCTCAAACCCCCCTGAGATGCCCTCAAACCCCCCTGAGATGCCCTCAAACCCCCCTGAGATGCCTCCAAACCCCCCTGAGATGCCCCCAAACCCCCCTGAGATGCCCTCAAACCCCCCTGAGATGCCTCCAAACCCCCTGAGATGCCCTCAAACCCCCCTGAGATGCCTCCAAACCCCCCTGAGATGCCCTCAAACCCCCCTGAGATGCCCTCAAACCCCCCCGAGATGCCCCCAAACCCCCTGAGATGCCCTCAAACCCCCCTGAGATACCTCCAAACCCCCCTGAGATGCCTCCAAAACCCCCCGAGATGCCCTCAAACCACCTCAAGGTGTCCCAAAGTGTCCCCAAATCCCCCTGAGATGCCCTTAAAGCCCCCTGTGATGCCTCCAAACCCCCCTGAGATGACCTCAAACCCCCCTGAGATGCCCTCAAACCACCTCAAGGTGTCCCAAAGTGTCTCCAACCCCCCCCCGAGATACCTCCAAACCCCCCTGAGATGCCTCCAACCCCTCCAAGATGCCCTCAACCCCCCCCCGAGATGCCTTCAAACCCCCCTGAGATGCCTCCAAAGCCCCCTGAGATGCCTCCAAACCACCTCAAGGTGTCCCAAAGTGTCCCCAAATCCCCCTGAGATGCTCTCAAACCCCCCTGAGATGCCTCCAAAGCCCCCTGAGATTCCTCCAAAGCCCCCTGAGATGCCCCCAAACCACCTCAAGGTGTCCCTCAGTGAACTCAAACCTCCCCGAGATGCCTCCAACCCCCCCGAGATGCCCCCAACCCCCCCCGAGATGCCCCCAAACCCCCCTGAGATGCCTCCAACCCCCCCGAGATGCCTCCAACCCCCCCCCGAGATGCCTCCAATCCCCCCGAGATGCCTCCAACCCCCCCGAGATGCCCTCAAACCCCCCCGAGATGCCCTCAAACCCCCCCGAGATGCCACCAAAGCCCCCTGAGATGCCCTCAAACCCCCCTGAGATGCCTCCAAACCCCCTGAGATGCCTCCAAACCCCCTGAGATGCCCTCAAACCCCCCTGAGATGCCTCCAAACCCCCCCGAGATGTCCCCAAACCCCCCCGAGATGCCCTCAAACCCCCCCGAGATGCCTCCAAAGCCCCCTGAGATGCCCTCAAAGCCCCTGAGATGCCTCCAAACCACCTCAAGGTGTCCCTCAGTGAACTCAAACCTCCCCGAGATGCCCGCAAACCCCCCTGAGATGCCTCCAAACCCCCCTGAGATGCCTCCAACCCCCCCCGAGATGCCCTCAAACCCCCCCGAGATGCCCTCAAACCCCCCCGAGATGCCCTCAAACCCCCCCGAGATGCCTCCAACCCCCCCTGAGACGCCTCCAACCCCCCCTGAGACGCCCCTCGTGGCGTCCCCACCTCGGTGAATTTGTCGGCCACCATATACCGGACCCTCCAGGACTTGTCCTCGGCCGCCTGGCGCAGGGTGGGCATCACCAAGCCCTCGAGCTCCTCCTGGGGCAGGAGCTGAGCGATGCTGACGCAGGCTTCGACCGCCAAGAGCCTGACCGAGTCCTGCCCAAGGGGGAGAAGAAGGACAACCAGAGGTTCTTCATCCCACCAGAACCCAACGGAAAGGAAAGGTGGCGAAGGAGAAGCTCCAGGAAGGTCCATCTGACCTGCTCATCGGAGGCCAGGTTGGAGAACATGGGGATGATCTCACTCTTGACGTGCTCCAGCTCCAGGACCTTGGCGAACTCGCCCAGCTTGGAGGCGGCGGCGCGGCGAACCATGGGGGTGTCGTCGGAGCAGAGGTTCCGGAAGTATCTGGAGAAGAACCAACCTCTCGCCATCGTCACCACCACGGGGAGGTCCCCAAAGACCAAGGGGAGGTCCTCAGGGAACCCGAGGAGAAGGGGGTGAGGGGAGAAGAGGGCATCGGGGAGGAGGAGGAGAGGGCAGGAGGAGCTAAAGGGGGTTGAGGGACACCAGGGGTGGGGTGGGGACATCAGGGATGGGTTGAGGGACATCGAGGATGGGTTGAGGGACACCAGGGATGGGTTTGGATCACTCAAAGATGGGTTGAGGGACACCAGGGATGGGCTGAGGGACATTGGGGTTGAGCTGAAGACATCAAGGATGGGTTGAAGGACACCAGGGATGGGTTTGGATCACTCAAAGATGGGCTGAGGGACACCAGGGATGGGCTGAGGGACATCAAGGATGGGTTGGAGACACCAGGGATGGGTTTGGATCACTCAAAGATGGTTGAGGGACACCAGGGATGGGTTGAGGGACATTGGGGATGAGGTGAAGACATCAAGGATGGGTTGAGGGACACCAGGGATGGGTTGAGGGACATTGGGGATGAGCTGAAGACATCAAGGATGGGTTGAGGGACACCAGGGATGGGTTGAGGGACATTGGGGATGAGGTGAAGACATCAAGGATGGGTTGAGGGACACTAGGGATGGGTTTGGATCACTCAAAGATGGGCTGAGGGACACCAGGGATGGGCTGAGGGACACCAGGGATGGGCTTGGATCACTCAAAGATGGTTGAGGGACACCAGGGATGGGTTGAGGGACATCAAGGATGGGTTGAGGGACACCAGGGATGGGCTGAGGGACATTGGGGTTGAGCTGAAGACATCAAGGATGGGTTGAGGGACACCAGGGATGGGCTGGGGGACATTGGGGATGAGCTGAAGACATCAAAGATGGGTTGAGGGACACCAGGGATGGGTTTGGATGACTCAAAGATGGGCTGAGGGACACCAGGGATGGGCTGAGGTACATTGGGGATGAGCTGAAGACATCAAAGATGGTTGAGGGACACCAGGGATGGGTCTGAACCACTCAAAGATGGGTTGAGGGACACCAGGGATGGGTTTGGATCACTCAAAGATGGTTGAGGGACACCAGGGATGGGCTGAGGGACATCAGGGATGGGCTGAGGACACCAGGGATGAGCTGAAGACATCAAGGATGGGTTGAGGGACACCAGGGATGGGCTGAGGGACATTGGGGTTGAGCTGAAGACATCAAAGATGGGTTGAGGGACACCAGGGATGGGTTTGGATCACTCAAAGATGGGCTGAGGGACACCAGGGATGGGCTGAGGGACACCAGGGATGGGCTTGGATCACTCAAAGATGGTTGAGGGACACCAGGGATGGGTTGAGGGACATCAAGGATGGGTTGAGGGACACCAGGGATGGGCTGAGGGACATTGGGGATGAGCTGAAGACATCAAAGATGGGTTGAGGGACACCAGGGATGGGTTGGGGGACATTGGGGATGAGGTGAAGACATCAAGGATGGGTTGAGGGACACCAGGGATGGGTTTGGATCACTCAAAGATGGGCTGAGGGACACCAGGGATGGGCTGAGGGACATCAAGGATCGGTTGGAGACACCAGGGATGGGTTTGGATCACTCAAATATGGTTGAGGGACACCAGGGATGGGTTGGGGGACATTGGGGATGAGGTGAAGACATCAGGGATGGGTTGAGGGACATCAAGGATGGGTTGAGGGACACCAGGGATGAGCTGAAGACATCAAAGATGGGTTGAGGGACACCAGGGATGGGTTGAGGGACATTGGGGATGAGGTGAAGACATCAAAGATGGGTTGAGGGACACCAGGGATGGGTTGAGGGACATTGGGGATGAGGTGAAGACATCAAGGATGGGTTGAGGGACACCAGGGATGGGTTTGGATCACTCAAACATGGGCTGAGGGACATTGGGGATGAGCTGAAGACATCAAAGATGGGCTGAGGGACACCAAGGACGGGCTGATGGACACCAGGGATGGGCTGAGGGACACCAGGGATGGGCTGAGGGACACCAAGGACAGGCTGATGGACACCAAGGACGTCTTTCAACCACCCAAGACCCCCCTTGTGATCATCAAGCCCAACCCAGGAGCCCCCCAGGGACGCCCTGAGGAGCACCAAAACACCTCCAGAACCCGAGAGCAGCCCAAGAACCGCCCCCCCCCCCCCGCCCCGTGAAGACGTCGAGAAGGTCCCTCAGCCCCCTCCAGGGTCTTCCCCTCCACCCCTGGTCGGGTGGTGGCCCTTGGTGGCCCTCCAGGAGGTGACTCACTGGCGCAGCTCGGCCTTGACCGGGCTGGAGACCCGGGGGTAGCAGACGCTGAAGAGGCCACAAGCGGAGGTCCTCGAGGTGAACCAATCGCCCCCCGCCAGGCGCTTGACCAGGGGCACGAAGTGACCCTCCAGGTCGGGTGGGGAGTGCTCGTGGGACACGGCCCGCAGCGACTCCACCGCCTTGTCCCGCACCACCGTCTCCTCCACCGTGGCCAAACTCTCCAGGGGAGGCTGGAAAAGGGAAGGGGGGAGGGGGGAAAGGTCATAGAGGGGTCCTCCAGGGGGCTGAGGACTCCTGAAGAACCTCAGGGTTCTCCTGAGGGACCTCAACGACCTCCTGAGGAACCTCAATGACCTCCTGAGGAACCTCAATGTTCTCCTGAGGAACCTCAATGTCCTTCTGAGGAACCTCAATGTCCTCCTGAGGGGCCTCAACGACCTCCTGAGGAACCTCAACGTCCTCCTGAGGAACCTCAACGACCTCCTGAGGAACCTCAACGACCTCCTGAGGAACCTCAATGACCTCCTGAGGAACCTCAACGACCTCCTGAGGGACATCAATGACCTCCTGAGGGACCTCAATGTTCTCCTGAGGAACCTCAATGTCCTCCTGAGGAACCTCAATGTCCTCCTGAGGGACCTCAACGTCCTCCTGAGGGACCTCAACGACCTCCTGAGGAACCTCAATGTCCTCCTGAGGAACCTCAATGTCCTTCTGAGGGGCCTCAACGACCTCCTGAGGAACCTCAATGACCTCCTGAGGAACCTCAACGACCTCCTGAGGGACCTCAACGACCTCCTGAGGAACCTCAATGTCCTCCTGAGGGACCTCAACGACCTCCTGAGGGGCCTCAATGTCCTCCTGAGGAACCTCAACGACCTCCTGAAGAACCTCAATGACCTCCTGAGGAACCTCAACGACCTCCTGAGGGGCCTCAATGTTCTCCTGAGGAACCTCAACGTCCTCCTGAGGAACCTCAACGACCTCCTGAGGAACCTCAACGACCTCCTGAGGAACCTCAACGACCTCCTGAGGGGCCTCAACGACCTCCTGAGGGGCCTCAATGTCCTCCTGAGGAACCTCAACGACCTCCTGAGGGACCTCAATGACCTCCTGAGGAACCTCAACGACCTCCTGAGGGACCTCAACGTCCTCCTGAGGGACCTCAACGACCTCCTGAGGAACCTCAATGTCCTCCTGAGGGACCTCAACGACCTCCTGAGGGGCCTCAATGTCCTCCTGAGGAACCTCAACGACCTCCTGAAGAACCTCAATGACCTCCTGAGGAACCTCAACGACCTCCTGAGGGGCCTCAATGTTCTCCTGAGGAACCTCAATGTCCTCCTGAGGAACCTCAACGACCTCCTGAGGAACCTCAACGACCTCCTGAGGAACCTCAACGACCTCCTGAGGGGCCTCAACGACCTCCTGAGGGGCCTCAATGACCTCCTGAGGAACCTCAATGTTCTCCTGAGGAACCTCAATGACCTCCTGAGGAACCTCAATGACCTCCTGAGGAACCTCAATGTTCTCCTGAGGAACCTCAACGACCTCCTGAGGAACCTCAACGACCTCCTGAGGAACCTCAACGACCTCCTGAGGGGCCTCAATGACCTCCTGAGGAACCTCAACGACCTCCTGAGAGACCTCAACAACCTCCTGAGGGGCCTCAACGTTCTCCGGAGAGACCTCAATGTTCTTCTGAGGGACCACAACGACCTCCTGAGGAACCTCAATGTCCTCCTGAGGGGCCTCAATGTCCTCCTGAGGGGCCTCAACGACCTCCTGAGGGGCCTCAATGTCCTCCTGAGGGGCCTCAACGACCCAAATGTTCTCCTCAAGAGCCTCAAAAGTCCTCCAAAGGTCACCCTGGAGGGGTCTCGTCCACCCAACCCAACCCAAGGTCCACCTGAAGAACCCAACGCCCACCCAACCCAACCCAAGGTGCTCCTGAAGAACCCAACGCCCACCCAACCCAAGGTCCTCCTGAAGAACCCAACGCCCACCCAACTCAAGGTCCACCTGAAGAACCCAACGCCCACCCAACCCAACCCAACCCAAGGTCCTCCTGAAGAACCCAACGCCCACCCAACCCAAGGTCCTCCTGAAGAACCCAACGTCCACCCAACCCAACCCAAGGTCCCACCAAGGAACCCCCCAGGTGGAAGTGGTCCCGTACCAGGAGACAGTGGACGAACTCAGGTCCTCCCACCAGGGCAGTGAAGGTGCCGAGCTGCTCGGCCAAGGCCAGCAGGACCTCGTCCTCATCGTAGATGGTGTCTGGGACAATGGAAAGGACACGGCTGTCACCTCCCAGAGAACCTCCAGGTCCCGTCCCACCACCTCCAGACCTTGTCCCACCTCCCTCAAACCCAACCCATGTCCTCCAGGCCCCATCCCACCACCCCAGAACCCAACCCACGTCCTCCAGACCCCATCCCACCTCCCCAAAACTCACCCCATGTTCTCCAGGCCCCATCCCACCACATCCAGACCCCATCCCACCACCCCAGAACCCAACCCATGTCCTCCAGACCCCATCCCACCTCCCCAAAACTCACCCCATGTTCTCCAGGCCCCATCCCACCACGTCCAGAACCCATCCCACCACCACAGAACCCAACCCATGTCCTCCAGACCCCGTCCCACCTCCCTCAAACCCAACCCATGTCCTCCAGACCCCGTCCCACCTCCCTCAAACCCAACCCCTGTCCTCCAGACCTCGTCCCACCTCCCCAAAACCCAACCCATGTCCTCCAGACCTCGTCCCACCTCCCTCAAACCCAACCCATGTCCTCCAGACCCCGTCCCACCACCACAGAACCTCGACCCACGTTCTCCAGGCCCCATCCCACCACCTCCAGTCCACCTCCCTCCCTTCCCCCCTCCGACCCCCTCCCTCCCCCCTTCCCCCTCCGGTTCCCCCGACCCCCCCCTTTCCTCTCCCTCCCCCCTCCCTCTCTTCAGACCCCCTCCCACTCCTTCCCCCCTCCCCCCCAGACCCCCTCCCTCCCCTCCCCATCCCCCCTTCTCCCTGACCCCCCCTTCCCCCCCCTCCCCCCTTCCCCTCAGACCCCCTCCCCCTTCTTCCCCTTCCCCCCTCCCCAGACCCCCTTCCCCCCGCTCCTTCCCCCACCAAACCCCCTCCCTCCCCCCTGACCCCCCCTTCCTCCCCCTCCCCTCAGACCCCTCCCCTTTCCCCTTCCCCTCACCCACCTCCCCAGACCCCTCCCTCCCCATCCCTCTCCTCCCTTCCCCCCTCAGAACCCCTCCCCCCTCCTCCCTCCCCCAGATCCTCTCCCCCCTTCCTCCCCTCCCCCCTTCCCCCACTCCCCTCAAATCCCCTCCCCCTCCCTCCTCCTTCCCTCAGACCCCTTCCCCTCTTCCTCCCCTCCTCCCCATCCCTCTTCCTCCTCCCCCTTCCCTCCTGACCCCCCTCCCCCCCACCTCCCTCCTCCCCTCAGACCCCCTCCATCTCCCCCCCAGATCCCCCTTCCCCCTCCTCCCTTCCCCCCATCCCTCCCTTCCCCCCAACCGTCCCTTCCCCCCCCCAGATCCCCCTCCCTATCCATCCCCCCCCCGATCCCCCTTCCCCCCAATCCATCCCTTCCTCCCCATCCCCCCTCCTCTTCCCCCCTCCCCCCAGATCCCCCTTCCCCCCTCCTCCCCCATCCCTCCCC
>JAUMJL010002634.1:0-34287 GCA_033558185.1 Dromococcyx pavoninus
GATTGAAAAACCCCCAAAATGGATTGACGAACCCCAAAAATGGTCTGAAAAGCCTAAAAATGGGCTGAGAAACCCAAAATAGGATTGAGGACCCAGAAATGGGCTGAGCGACCCAAAAACCTAATGAGAGAGCAAAAAATGTCTGAGGGACTCAAAAATGGATTGAGGATATAAAAAAATGGGCTGAGGGACCCAAAAATGGGCTGCAGGAACCAAAAATGTATTGAGGAACCCAATCATGGACTGAGGAACCAAAAAATGGCATGAGGAACCCAAAAATGGGCTGAGAAACCCAAAAAAAAGCTTGGAAACATAAAAATGGGCTGCGGGACCCAAAAATGTATTAAGGAACCCCAAAACTAACTGAGGAACCCAAAACTGGATTGAGGAAAAAAATATGAGCTGAAGGATCAAAAACAGACTGAGAAACCAAAAATGTCATGGGCAAACCAAAAATGGAATGAGGAACACAAATATGGGCTTAGAAACCATAAAAAAAGCATTGAGGAACCCCAAAATGCATTGAGAAACCTAAAAATGGACTGAGAAATCAAAAAATGGACTGGGAAACCCAAAAATGGATTCAGGAATCCAAAAATAGACTGAGGAACCGAAAAATGGGCTGAGTGACCAAGACATGGATAGACGAAAACTAAAAAAATAGATTGACGAAACCAAAAAAGGATTGTAAACCGAAAAATGAACTGAGGAGCCAAAAATCGACTGTAAAACCCAAAAATGGACTCCGGAACCCAAAAATAGTTTGAGGAACCCAAAAATGGGCTGGGAAACCAAAAAAAGATGAAAAACCCCAAAAATGGGCCAAGGGACCCAAAACTGTATTGAGGAACTCAATGACGGACTGAGGAACCCCAAAATGGCATGAGGAACCCAAAAAGGGGCTGAGGAACCCAAAAATGGATGGAGGAACCCAAAAATGTCCTGGGACACCCAAAAATGGATTGAGGAACCAAAATGGGCTGCGGGACCCAAAATGGACTTAGGAACCCAAAAATGGATTGAGGAACCCATAAATGGTTGGAGGAACTAAAAAATAGGCTGAGAAACCCAAAAATGGGCTGAGTGACCAAGACATGGATTGAGGACCCAAAACTGGATTGAGGGAAACAAAAATGAGCTGAAAGATCAAAAAACAGACTGAGAAACCAAAAATGTCATGGGAAAACAAAAATGGATTGAGGAATTCAAATATGGGCTGAGAAACCATAAAAAATGGATTGAGGAACGCAAAAATGAATTGAGAAACCTAAAAATGGACCGAGAAATCAAAAAATGGACTGGGAAACCCAGAAATGGACTGAGGAACCCAGAAATGGGCTGTGTGACCAAGACATGGATAGACGAAAACTAAAAAATAGATTGACGAAACCAAAAATGGATTGTAAACCTAAAAATGGACTGAGGAAGCCAAAAATCGACTGGGAAACCCAAAAATGGACTGAGGAACCCAAAAATAGATTGAGGAACCCAAAAATGTGCTGCAAGACCCAAAAATGTCCTACGACACCAAAAATGGATTGAGGAACCCAGAAATGGATTGAGGAAGCCAAAAATGTCCTGGGACATCCAAAAATATATTGAGAAACCAAAAACTGGCTGAGGGACCCAAAAATGGATTGAGGAAAACAAAAATGGATTGAGGGACCCAAAAATAGTCTGAAAATCCAAAAAATGGGCTGAGAAACCAAAAATGGACTGAGTGATCAAGACATGGATTGAGGAACCCCAAAATAGGTTGAGAAAACCAAAAATAGTTCGAGGAATCGAAAAATAGGCTGAGAAACCCAAAAACGGGCTGAGAGACAAAGACATGGATTGAAAAACCCCCAAAATGGATTGACGAACCCCAAAAATGGTCTGAAAAGCCTAAAAATGGGCTGAGAAACCCAAAATAGGATTGAGGAACCCAGAAATGGGCTGAGCGACCCAAAAACGGAATGAGAGAGCAAAAAATGGTCTGAGGGACTCAAAAATGGATTGAGGATATAAAAAATGGGCTGAGGGACCCAAAAATGGGCTGCAGGAACCCAAAAATGTATTGAGGAACCCAATCATGGACTGAGGAACCAAAAAATGGCATGAGGAACCCAAAAATGGGCTGAGAAACCCAAAAAAAGGCTTGGAAACCTAAAAATGGGCTGCGGGACCCAAAAATGTATTAAGGAACCCCAAAACTAACTGAGGAACCCAAAACTGGATTGAGGAAAAAAATATGAGCTGAAGGATCAAAAACAGACTGAGAAACCAAAAATGTCATGGGCAAACCAAAAATGGAATGAGGAACACAAATATGGGCTTAGAAACCATAAATAAAGCATTGAGGAACCCCAAAATGCATTGAGAAACCTAAAAATGGACTGAGAAATCAAAAAATGGACTGGGAAACCCAAAAATGGATTCAGGAATCCAAAAATAGACTGAGGAACCGAAAAATGGGCTGAGTGACCAAGACATGGATAGACGAAAACTAAAAAAATAGATTGACGAAACCAAAAAAGGATTGTAAACCGAAAAATGAACTGAGGAAGCCAAAAATCGACTGTAAAACCCAAAAATGGACTCCGGAACCCAAAAATAGTTTGAGGAACCCAAAAATGGGCTGGGAAACCAAAAAAAAGATTGAAAAACCCCAAAAATGGGCCAAGGGACCCAAAACTGTATTGAGGAACTCAATGACGGACTGAGGAACCCCAAAATGGCATGAGGAACCCAAAAAGGGGCTGAGGAACCCAAAAATGGATGGAGGAACCCAAAAATGTCCTGGGACACCCAAAAATGGATCGAGGAACCAAAAATGGGCTGCAGGACCCAAAATGGACTGAGAAACCCAAAAATGGATTGAGGAACCCATAAATGGATTGAGGAACTAAAAAATAGGCTGAGAAACCCAAAAATGGGCTGAGTGACCAAGACATGGATTGAGGAACCCAAAACTGGATTGAGGAAACCAAAACTGAGCTGAAAGATCAAAAACTGACTGAGAAACCAAAAATGTCTTGGGCAGACCAAAAATGGATTGAGGAACTCAAATATGGGCTTAGAAACCATAAAAAATGCATTGAGGAACCCCAAAATGCATTGAGAAACCTAAAAATGGACTGAGAAATCAGAAAATGCACTGGGAAACCCAAAAATGGATTCAGGAACCCAAAAATGGACTGAGGAACACAAAAATGGATAGAGAAACTCAAAAATGGATTGAAAAAACCAAAAATGGACTGAGAAACCCAAATATAGGCTGGGAAAGCAAAAAAATCGATTGAAGAACCCCTAAAATGTGCTGACGAACCCAAAAATGAATTGAGGAACCCAGAAATGGCCCGAGGGACCCAAAAAAATTTGAGGGACCCAAAAATGGGCTTAAGAATCCCAAAATGGGCTGAGGGATCAAAAAATGGATTGAGGAACCCCAAAATGGGTTGAGAAAACAAAAAATAGATCGAGGAATCCAAAAATAGGCTGACAAACCCAAAAATGAGTTGAGTGACCAAGACATGGTTTGAGGAACCCAAAAATGGATTGAGGAAAAAAAAATGAACTGAGGAAACCAAAAAAATAGATTGACGAAACCAAAAAAGCATTGTAAACCTAAAAATGCACTGAGGAAGCCAAAAATAGATTGCGGAAGCCCAAAATGGGCTGCAAGACCCAAAAATGTCCTGGGCAACCCAAAAATGTATTGAGGAACCCAAGAATGGATTGAGTAACCCAAAAATAAATAGAGGAACCCAAAAATGGTTTCGAGGAACCCAAAAATGGGTTGAGAAAACCAAAAATGGTTCGAGGAATCAAAAAATAGGCTGAGAAACCCAAAAATGGGCTGAGGGACCCAGACATGGATTGAGGAACGCAAAAATGGATCGAGGAACCTAAAAATGGACTGAGAAAACTAAAAAATAGATTGAAAAACCCAAATGGATTGATAAACCCAAAAATAAACTGGGAAACCCATAATGGCTGCAGGACCCAAAAATGGATTGAGGAACCCAAAAATGGGTTGAGGAACCCAAAAATGGATAGACAAACCCAAAAATGGATTGAAAAAACCAAAAATGGGCTGAGAAACCCAAAAAAGGATTGAGAGACAAAAAATGTGCTGAGAAACACAAAAAAAAGGCTTGGAAATTGAAATTTGGGCGGGGAAAAACCAAAAATGTATTGAGAGAACCAAAAATGGGCTGAGGGACCAAAAACGGACTGAGAAACCAAAAATGTCCTGGGCAACCCAAATATAGATTTAGGAACCCATAAATGGGCTAAGGAACCCAAAAATGGACTGGGAAAACCTAAAATGGATTGAGGTACCCAAAAATGGGCTGAGGGATCCAAAAATGGAAAGAGAGAGACAAATATGGGCTGAGGAACCCAAAACTTGACTGAGGAATCCAAAAATGGATTGAGGAAACAAAAAATGGGCTGAGAAAACCAAAAGTGCAATGAGAAAATAAAAAACAGATTGAGGAACCCCATAATGGGCTGAGAAACCAAAAAATGGACTGAAGAACCCAAAAATGGATTGAGGAACCCGAAAATGGTTTGAGAAAACCAAAAATAGTTCGAGGAATAGAAAAATAGGCTGAGAAACCCCAAAATGGGCTGAGTGACCAAGACATGGATTAAAAAAAACAAAAATGGATTGGCGAACCCCAAAATGGTCTGAAAAGCCTAAAAATGGGCTGAGAATTCCAAAATCGGATTGAGGAACCCAAAAATGGGCTGATGGACCAAAAAATGGATAGAAAAAACCAAAAATGAATTGAGGAACCCCCAAAATGTGCTGAGGAAGCCAAAAATGGACTGAGGAACACAAAAAAAAGGATTGAGGAACCCAAAAATGGGTGAGAAAACCAAAAATGCTTTACCAAACCAAAAATGAACTGAGGGACCCGAAAATGTGCTGAGGGACTCCAAAATGGGCTGAGGGACCCAAAAATGGAATGAAAGAGCAAAAAATGGGCTGAGGGACTCAAAAATAGATTGAGGATATCAAAAATGGGCTGATTAAACCAAAAATGGACTGAGGAACCCAAAAAAGGATTGAGGATACCAAAAATGGTCTGAGAAACCCAAAAGTCCACTGAGGAAAGCAAAAATGAATTGAGAAACACAAAAATGGGCTGAGAAACCCAAAAATGAGATTGGAAACCCAAAAATAGATTGAAGAATCCAAAAAAAAGTTTAAGGAACTCAAAAATGGGTTGAGGGACCCAAAAAGGAATGAGGAATTAAAAAATGGATTGAGAAACCCAAAAATGGACTGGGAAACCCATAAAGGCTGCAGGACGCAAAAATGTATTGAGGAACCCAAAAATGGGCTGAGAAAACCAAAAATGGTTTGAGGAATCCAAAAGTAGGCTGAGAAACCCAAAAATGGACTGAGTGAACAAGACATGGATTAAAAAACCCCAAAAATGGATTGACGAACCCCCAAAATGGTCTGGAAAGCCTAAAAATGGGCTGAGAAACCCAAAATTGGATTGAGGAACCAAAAAATGGACTGAGAAACGCAAAAATAGGCTGGGAAACAAAAAAAATAGATTGAAAAACCCCCAAAATGGGCTAAGGGACCCACAAATTGGCTGCAGGACCCAAAAATGAATTGAGGAACCCAATGATGGTCTGAGGAACCCAGAAACGGCATGAGAAGCGCAAAAACAGAGTGAGGAACCCAAAAATGGATGGAGGAACCCAAAAATGTCCTGGGACACCCAAAAATGGATTGAGGAACCAAAAATGGGCTGCGGGACCCAAAATGGACTTAGGAACCCAAAAATGGATTGAGGAACCCATAAATGGTTGGAGGAACTAAAAAATAGGCTGAGAAACCCAAAAATGGGCTGAGTGACCAAGACATGGATTGAGGAACCCAAAACTGGATTGAGGAAACAAAAATGAGCTGAAAGATCAAAAACAGACTGAGAAACCAAAAATGTCATGGGAAAACAAAAATGGATTGAGGAATTCAAATATGGGCTGAGAAACCATAAAAAATGGATTGAGGAACGCAAAAATGAATTGAGAAACCTAAAAATGGACCGAGAAATCAAAAAATGGACTGGGAAACCCAGAAATGGACTGAGGAACCCAGAAATGGGCTGTGTGACCAAGACATGGATAGACGAAAACTAAAAAATAGATTGACGAAACCAAAAATGGATTGTAAACCTAAAAATGGACTGAGGAAGCCAAAAATCGACTGGGAAACCCAAAAATGGACTGAGGAACCCAAAAATAGATTGAGGAACCCAAAAATGTGCTGCAAGACCCAAAAATGTCCTACGACACCAAAAATGGATTGAGGAACCCAGAAATGGATTGAGGAAGCCAAAAATGTCCTGGGACATCCAAAAATATATTGAGAAACCAAAAACTGGCTGAGGGACCCAAAAATGGATTGAGGAAAACAAAAATGGATTGAGGGACCCAAAAATAGTCTGAAAATCCAAAAAATGGGCTGAGAAACCAAAAATGGACTGAGTGATCAAGACATGGATTGAGGAACCCCAAAATAGGTTGAGAAAACCAAAAATAGTTCGAGGAATCGAAAAATAGGCTGAGAAACCCAAAAACGGGCTGAGAGACAAAGACATGGATTGAAAAACCCCCAAAATGGATTGACGAACCCCAAAAATGGTCTGAAAAGCCTAAAAATGGGCTGAGAAACCCAAAATAGGATTGAGGAACCCAGAAATGGGCTGAGCGACCCAAAAACCTAATGAGAGAGCAAAAAATGGTCTGAGGGACTCAAAAATGGATTGAGGATATAAAAAATGGGCTGAGGGACCCAAAAATGGGCTGCAGGAACCCAAAAATGTATTGAGGAACCCAATCATGGACTGAGGAACCAAAAAATGGCATGAGGAACCCAAAAATGGGCTGAGAAACCCAAAAAAAAGCTTGGAAACATAAAAATGGGCTGCGGGACCCAAAAATGTATTAAGGAACCCCAAAACTAACTGAGGAACCCAAAACTGGATTGAGGAAAAAAATATGAGCTGAAGGATCAAAAACAGACTGAGAAACCAAAAATGTCATGGGCAAACCAAAAATGGAATGAGGAACACAAATATGGGCTTAGAAACCATAAAAAAAGCATTGAGGAACCCCAAAATGCATTGAGAAACCTAAAAATGGACTGAGAAATCAAAAAATGGACTGGGAAACCCAAAAATGGATTCAGGAATCCAAAAATAGACTGAGGAACCGAAAAATGGGCTGAGTGACCAAGACATGGATAGACGAAAACTAAAAAAATAGATTGACGAAACCAAAAAAGGATTGTAAACCGAAAAATGAACTGAGGAAGCCAAAAATCGACTGTAAAACCCAAAAATGGACTCCGGAACCCAAAAATAGTTTGAGGAACCCAAAAATGGGCTGGGAAACCAAAAAAAAGATTGAAAAACCCCAAAAATGGGCCAAGGGACCCAAAACTGTATTGAGGAACTCAATGACGGACTGAGGAACCCCAAAATGGCATGAGGAACCCAAAAAGGGGCTGAGGAACCCAAAAATGGATGGAGGAACCCAAAAATGTCCTGGGACACCCAAAAATGGATCGAGGAACCAAAAATGGGCTGCGAGACCCAAAATGGACTGAGAAACCCAAAAATGGATTGAGGAACCCATAAATGGATTGAGGAACTAAAAAATAGGCTGAGAAACCCAAAAATGGGCTGAGTGACCAAGACATGGATTGAGGAACCCAAAACTGGATTGAGGAAACCAAAACTGAGCTGAAAGATCAAAAACTGACTGAGAAACCAAAAATGTCTTGGGCAGACCAAAAATGGATTGAGGAACTCAAATATGAGCTTAGAAACCATAAAAAATGCATTGAGGAACCCCAAAATGCATTGAGAAACCTAAAAATGGACTGAGAAATCAGAAAATGCACTGGGAAACCCAAAAATGGATTCAGGAACCCAAAAATGGACTGAGGAACACAAAAATGGATAGAGAAACCCAAAAATGGATTGAAAAAACCAAAAATGGACTGAGAAACCCAAAAATAGGCTGGGAAAGCAAAAAAATCGATTGAAGAACCCCTAAAATGTGCTGACGAACCCAAAAATGAATTGAGGAACCCAGAAATGGCCTGAGGGACCCAAAAAAATTTGAGGGACCCAAAAATGGGCTTAAGAATCCCAAAATGGGCTGAGGGATCAAAAAATGGATTGAGGAACCCCAAAATGGGTTGAGAAAACAAAAAATAGATCGAGGAATCCAAAAATAGGCTGACAAACCCAAAAATGAGTTGAGTGACCAAGACATGGTTTGAGGAACCCAAAAATGGATTGAGGAAAAAAAAATGAACTGAGGAAACCAAAAAAATAGATTGACGAAACCAAAAATGCATTGTAAACCTAAAAATGCACCGAGGAAGCCAAAAATAGATTGCGGAAGCCCAAAATGTGCTGCAAGACCCAAAAATGTCCTGGGCAACCCAAAAATGTATTGAGGAACCCAAGAATGGATTGAGTAACCCAAAAATAAATAGAGGAACCCAAAAATGGTTTCGAGGAACCCAAAAATGGGTTGAGAAAACCAAAAATGGTTCGAGGAATCAAAAAATAGGCTGAGAAACCCAAAAATGGGCTGAGGGACCCAGACATGGATTGAGGAACGCAAAAATGGATCGAGGAACCTAAAAATGGACTGAGAAAACTAAAAAATAGATTGACAAACCCAAATGGATTGATAAACCCAAAAATAAACTGGGAAACCCATAATGGCTGCAGGACCCAAAAATGGATTCAGGAACCCAAAAATGGACTGAGGAACACAAAAATGGATAGAGAAACCCAAAAATGGATTGAAAAAACCAAAAATGGGCTGAGGAACCCAAAAAAGGATTGAGAGACAAAAAATGTGCTGAGAAACACAAAAAAAAGGCTTGGAAATTGAAATTTGGGCGGGGAAAAACCAAAAATGTATTGAGAGAACCAAAAATGGGCTGAGGGACCAAAAACGGACTGAGAAACCAAAAATGTCCTGGGCAACCCAAATATAGATTTAGGAACCCATAAATGGGCTAAGGAACCCAAAAATGGACTGGGAAAACCTAAAATGGATTGAGGTACCCAAAAATGGGCTGAGGGATCCAAAAATGGAAAGAGAGAGACAAATATGGGCTGAGGAACCCAAAACTTGACTGAGGAATCCAAAAATGGATTGAGGAAACAAAAAATGGGCTGAGAAAACCAAAAGTGCAATGAGAAAATAAAAAACAGATTGAGGAACCCCATAATGGGCTGAGTGACCAAAAAATGGACTGAAGAACCCAAAAATGGATTGAGGAACCCGAAAATGGTTTGAGAAAACCAAAAATAGTTCGAGGAATAGAAAAATAGGCTGAGAAACCCCAAAATGGGCTGAGTGACCAAGACATGGATTAAAAAAAACAAAAATGGATTGGCGAACCCCAAAATGGTCTGAAAAGCCCAAAAATGGGCTGAGAATTCCAAAATCGGATTGAGGAACCCAAAAATGGGCTGATGGACCAAAAAATGGATAGAAAAAAACAAAAATGAATTGAGGAACCCCCAAAATGTGCTGAGGAAGCCAAAAATGGACTGAGGAACACAAAAAAAAAGGATTGAGGAACCCAAAAATGGGTGAGAAAACCAAAAATGCTTTACCAAACCAAAAATGAACTGAGGGACCCGAAAATGTGCTGAGGGACTCCAAAATGGGCTGAGGGACCCAAAAATGGAATGAAAGAGCAAAAAATGGGCTGAGGGACTCAAAAATAGATTGAGGATATCAAAAATGGGCTGATTAAACCAAAAATGGACTGAGGAACCCAAAAAAGGATTGAGGATACCAAAAATGGTCTGAGAAACCCAGAAGTCCACTGAGGAAAGCAAAAATGAATTGAGAAACACAAAAATGGGCTGAGAAACCCAAAAATGAGATTGGAAACCCAAAAATAGATTGAAGAATCCAAAAAAAAGTTTAAGGAACTCAAAAATGGGTTGAGGGACCCAAAAAGGAATGAGGAATTAAAAAATGGATTGAGAAACCCAAAAATGGACTGGGAAACCCATAAAGGCTGCAGGACGCAAAAATGTATTGAGGAACCCAAAAATGGGCTGAGAAAACCAAAAATGGTTCGAGGAATCCAAAAGTAGGCTGAGAAACCCAAAAATGGACTGAGTGAACAAGACATGGATTAAAAAACCCCAAAAATGGATTGACAAACCCCCAAAATGGTCTGGAAAGCCTAAAAATGGGCTGAGAAACCCAAAATTGGATTGAGGAACCAAAAAATGGACTGAGAAACGCAAAAATAGGCTGGGAAACAAAAAAAAATAGATTGAAAAACCCCCAAAATGGGCTAAGGGACCCACAAATTGGCTGCAGGACCCAAAAATGAATTGAGGAACCCAATGATGGTCTGAGGAACCCAGAAACGGCATGAGAAGCGCAAAAACAGAGTGAGGAACCCAAAAATGGATGGAGGAACCCAAAAATGTCCTGGGACACCCAAAAATGGATTGAGGAACCAAAAATGGGCTGCGGGACCCAAAATGGACTTAGGAACCCAAAAATGGATTGAGGAACCCATAAATGGTTGGAGGAACTAAAAAATAGGCTGAGAAACCCAAAAATGGGCTGAGTGACCAAGACATGGATTGAGGAACCCAAAACTGGATTGAGGAAACAAAAATGAGCTGAAAGATCAAAAACAGACTGAGAAACCAAAAATGTCATGGGAAAACAAAAATGGATTGAGGAATTCAAATATGGGCTGAGAAACCATAAAAAATGGATTGAGGAACGCAAAAATGAATTGAGAAACCTAAAAATGGACCGAGAAATCAAAAAATGGACTGGGAAACCCAGAAATGGACTGAGGAACCCAGAAATGGGCTGTGTGACCAAGACATGGATAGACGAAAACTAAAAAATAGATTGACGAAACCAAAAATGGATTGTAAACCTAAAAATGGACTGAGGAAGCCAAAAATCGACTGGGAAACCCAAAAATGGACTGAGGAACCCAAAAATAGATTGAGGAACCCAAAAATGTGCTGCAAGACCCAAAAATGTCCTACGACACCAAAAATGGATTGAGGAACCCAGAAATGGATTGAGGAAGCCAAAAATGTCCTGGGACATCCAAAAATATATTGAGAAACCAAAAACTGGCTGAGGGACCCAAAAATGGATTGAGGAAAACAAAAATGGATTGAGGGACCCAAAAATAGTCTGAAAATCCAAAAAATGGGCTGAGAAACCAAAAATGGACTGAGTGATCAAGACATGGATTGAGGAACCCCAAAATAGGTTGAGAAAACCAAAAATAGTTCGAGGAATCGAAAAATAGGCTGAGAAACCCAAAAACGGGCTGAGAGACAAAGACATGGATTGAAAAACCCCCAAAATGGATTGACGAACCCCAAAAATGGTCTGAAAAGCCTAAAAATGGGCTGAGAAACCCAAAATAGGATTGAGGAACCCAGAAATGGGCTGAGCGACCCAAAAACCTAATGAGAGAGCAAAAAATGGTCTGAGGGACTCAAAAATGGATTGAGGATATAAAAAATGGGCTGAGGGACCCAAAAATGGGCTGCAGGAACCCAAAAATGTATTGAGGAACCCAATCATGGACTGAGGAAGCAAAAAATGGCATGAGGAACCCAAAAATGGGCTGAGAAACCCAAAAAAAAGCTTGGAAACATAAAAATGGGCTGCGGGACCCAAAAATGTATTAAGGAACCCCAAAACTAACTGAGGAACCCAAAACTGGATTGAGGAAAAAAGTATGAGCTGAAGGATCAAAAACAGACTGAGAAACCAAAAATGTCATGGGCAAACCAAAAATGGAATGAGGAACACAAATATGGGCTTAGAAACCATAAAAAATGCATTGAGGAACCCCAAAATGCATTGAGAAACCTAAAAATGGACTGAGAAATCAAAAAATGGACTGGGAAACCCAAAAATGGATTCAGGAATCCAAAAATAGACTGAGGAACCGAAAAATGGGCTGAGTGACCAAGACATGGATAGACGAAAACTAAAAAAATAGATTGACGAAACCAAAAAAGGATTGTAAACCGAAAAATGAACTGAGGAAGCCAAAAATCGACTGTAAAACCCAAAAATGGACTCCGGAACCCAAAAATAGTTTGAGGAACCCAAAAATGGGCTGGGAAACCAAAAAAAAGATTGAAAAACCCCAAAAATGGGCCAAGGGACCCAAAACTGTATTGAGGAACTCAATGACGGACTGAGGAACCCCAAAATGGCATGAGGAACCCAAAAAGGGGCTGAGGAACCCAAAAATGGATGGAGGAACCCAAAAATGTCCTGGGACACCCAAAAATGGATCGAGGAACCAAAAATGGGCTGCGGGACCCAAAATGGACTGAGAAACCCAAAAATGGATTGAGGAACCCATAAATGGATTGAGGAACTAAAAAATAGGCTGAGAAACCCAAAAATGGGCTGAGTGACCAAGACATGGATTGAGGAACCCAAAACTGGATTGAGGAAACCAAAACTGAGCTGAAAGATCAAAAACTGACTGAGAAACCAAAAATGTCTTGGGCAGACCAAAAATGGATTGAGGAACTCAAATATGGGCTTAGAAACCATAAAAAATGCATTGAGGAACCCCAAAATGCATTGAGAAACCTAAAAATGGACTGAGAAATCAGAAAATGCACTGGGAAACCCAAAAATGGATTCAGGAACCCAAAAATGGACTGAGGAACACAAAAATGGATAGAGAAACCCAAAAATGGATTGAAAAAACCAAAAATGGACTGAGAAACCCAAAAATAGGCTGGGAAAGCAAAAAAATCGATTGAAGAACCCCTAAAATGTGCTGACGAACCCCAAAATGAATTGAGGAACCCAGAAATGGCCTGAGGGACCCAAAAAAATTTGAGGGACCCAAAAATGGGCTTAAGAATCCCAAAATGGGCTGAGGGATCAAAAAATGGATTGAGGAACCCCAAAATGGGTTGAGAAAACAAAAAATAGATCGAGGAATCCAAAAATAGGCTGACAAACCCAAAAATGAGTTGAGTGACCAAGACATGGTTTGAGGAACCCAAAAATGGATTGAGGAAAAAAAAATGAACTGAGGAAAACAAAAAAATAGATTGACGAAACCAAAAATGCATTGTAAACCTAAAAATGCACCGAGGAAGCCAAAAATAGATTGCGGAAGCCCAAAATGTGCTGCAAGACCCAAAAATGTCCTGGGCAACCCAAAAATGTATTGAGGAACCCAAGAATGGATTGAGTAACCCAAAAATAAATAGAGGAACCCAAAAATGGTTTCGAGGAACCCAAAAATGGGTTGAGAAAACCAAAAATGTTTCGAGGAATCAAAAAATAGGCTGAGAAACCCAAAAATGGGCTGAGGGACCCAGACATGGATTGAGGAACGCAAAAATGGATCGAGGAACCTAAAAATGGACTGAGAAAACTAAAAAATAGATTGACAAACCCAAATGGATTGATAAACCCAAAAATAAACTGGGAAACCCATAATGGCTGCAGGACCCAAAAATGCATTGAGGAACCCAAAAATGGATAGACAAACCCAAAAATGGATTGAAAAAACCAAAAATGGGCTGAGGAACCCAAAAAAGGATTGAGAGACAAAAAATGTGCTGAGAAACACAAAAAAAAGGCTTGGAAATTGAAATTTGGGCGGGGAAAAACCAAAAATGTATTGAGAGAACCAAAAATGGGCTGAGGGACCAAAAACGGACTGAGAAACCAAAAATGTCCTGGGCAACCCAAATATAGATTTAGGAACCCATAAATGGGCTAAGGAACCCAAAAATGGACTGGGAAAACCTAAAATGGATTGAGGAACCCAAAAATGGGTGAGAAAACCAAAAATGCTTTACCAAACCAAAAATGAACTGAGGGACCCGAAAATGTGCTGAGGGACTCCAAAATGGGCTGAGGGACCCAAAAATGGAATGAAAGAGCAAAAAATGGGCTGAGGGACTCAAAAATAGATTGAGGATATCAAAAATGGGCTGATTAAACCAAAAATGGACTGAGGAACCCAAAAAAGGATTGAGGATACCAAAAATGGTCTGAGAAACCCAAAAGTCCACTGAGGAAAGCAAAAATGAATTGAGAAACACAAAAATGGGCTGAGAAACCCAAAAATGAGATTGGAAACCCAAAAATAGATTGAAGAATCCAAAAAAAAG
The DNA here is from genome assembly GCA_033558185.1 of Dromococcyx pavoninus. Classification (NCBI taxonomy): domain Eukaryota; kingdom Metazoa; phylum Chordata; class Aves; order Cuculiformes; family Neomorphidae; genus Dromococcyx; species Dromococcyx pavoninus. The sequence continues at coordinate 14,214 of JAUMJL010002634.1, forward strand.
TTTAAGGAACTCAAAAATGGGTTGAGGGACCCAAAAAGGAATGAGGAATTAAAAAATGGATTGAGAAACCCAAAAATGGACTGGGAAACCCATAAAGGCTGCAGGACGCAAAAATGTATTGAGGAACCCAAAAATGGGCTGAGAAAACCAAAAATGGTTCGAGGAATCCAAAAGTAGGCTGAGAAACCCAAAAATGGACTGAGTGAACAAGACATGGATTAAAAAACCCCAAAAATGGATTGACGAACCCCCAAAATGGTCTGGAAAGCCTAAAAATGGGCTGAGAAACCCAAAATTGGATTGAGGAACCAAAAAATGGACTGAGAAACGCAAAAATAGGCTGGGAAACAAAAAAAATAGATTGAAAAACCCCCAAAATGGGCTAAGGGACCCACAAATTGGCTGCAGGACCCAAAAATGAATTGAGGAACCCAATGATGGTCTGAGGAACCCAGAAACGGCATGAGAAGCGCAAAAACAGAGTGAGGAACCCAAAAATGGATGGAGGAACCCAAAAATGTCCTGGGACACCCAAAAATGGATTGAGGAACCAAAAATGGGCTGCGGGACCCAAAATGGACTTAGGAACCCAAAAATGGATTGAGGAACCCATAAATGGTTGGAGGAACTAAAAAATAGGCTGAGAAACCCAAAAATGGGCTGAGTGACCAAGACATGGATTGAGGAACCCAAAACTGGATTGAGGAAACAAAAATGAGCTGAAAGATCAAAAACAGACTGAGAAACCAAAAATGTCATGGGAAAACAAAAATGGATTGAGGAATTCAAATATGGGCTGAGAAACCATAAAAAATGGATTGGGGAACGCAAAAATGAATTGAGAAACCTAAAAATGGACCGAGAAATCAAAAAATGGACTGGGAAACCCAGAAATGGACTGAGGAACCCAGAAATGGGCTGTGTGACCAAGACATGGATAGACGAAAACTAAAAAATAGATTGACGAAACCAAAAATGGATTGTAAACCTAAAAATGGACTGAGGAAGCCAAAAATCGACTGGGGAACCCAAAAATGGACTGAGGAACCCAAAAATAGATTGAGGAACCCAAAAATGTGCTGCAAGACCCAAAAATGTCCTACGACACCAAAAATGGATTGAGGAACCCAGAAATGGATTGAGGAAGCCAAAAATGTCCTGGGACATCCAAAAATATATTGAGAAACCAAAAACTGGCTGAGGGACCCAAAAATGGATTGAGGAAAACAAAAATGGATTGAGGGACCCAAAAATAGTCTGAAAATCCAAAAAATGGGCTGAGAAACCAAAAATGGACTGAGTGATCAAGACATGGATTGAGGAACCCCAAAATAGGTTGAGAAAACCAAAAATAGTTCGAGGAATTGAAAAATAGGCTGAGAAACCCAAAAACGGGCTGAGAGACAAAGACATGGATTGAAAAACCCCCAAAATGGATTGACGAACCCCAAAAATGGTCTGAAAAGCCTAAAAATGGGCCGAGAAACCCAAAATAGGATTGAGGAACCCAGAAATGGGCTGAGCGACCCAAAAACGGAATGAGAGAGCAAAAAATGGTCTGAGGGACTCAAAAATGGATTGAGGATATAAAAAATGGGCTGAGGGACCCAAAAATGGGCTGCAGGAACCCAAAAATGTATTGAGGAACCCAATCATGGACTGAGGAACCAAAAAATGGCATGAGGAACCCAAAAATGGGCTGAGAAACCCAAAAAAAGGCTTGGAAACCTAAAAATGGGCTGCGGGACCCAAAAATGTATTAAGGAACCCCAAAACTAACTGAGGAACCCAAAACTGGATTGAGGAAAAAAATATGAGCTGAAGGATCAAAAACAGACTGAGAAACCAAAAATGTCATGGGCAAACCAAAAATGGAATGAGGAACACAAATATGGGCTTAGAAACCATAAATAAAGCATTGAGGAACCCCAAAATGCATTGAGAAACCTAAAAATGGACTGAGAAATCAAAAAATGGACTGGGAAACCCAAAAATGGATTCAGGAATCCAAAAATAGACTGAGGAACCGAAAAATGGGCTGAGTGACCAAGACATGGATAGACGAAAACTAAAAAAATAGATTGACGAAACCAAAAAAGGATTGTAAACCAAAAAATGAACTGAGGAAGCCAAAAATCGACTGTAAAACCCAAAAATGGACTCCGGAACCCAAAAATAGTTTGAGGAACCCAAAATGGGCTGGGAAACCAAAAAAAAGATTGAAAAACCCCAAAAATGGGCCAAGGGACCCAAAAACTGTATTGAGGAACTCAATGACGGACTGAGGAACCCCAAAATGGCATGAGGAACCCAAAAAGGGGCTGAGGAACCCAAAAATGGATGGAGGAACCCAAAAATGTCCTGGGACACCCAAAAATGGATCGAGGAACCAAAAATGGGCTGCGGGACCCAAAATGGACTGAGAAATCCAAAAATGGATTGAGGAACCCATAAATGGATTGAGGAACTAAAAAATAGGCTGAGAAACCCAAAAATGGGCTGAGTGACCAAGACATGGATTGAGGAACTCAAAACTGGATTGAGGAAACCAAAACTGAGCTGAAAGATCAAAAACTGACTGAGAAACCAAAAATGTCTTGGGCAGACCAAAAATGGATTGAGGAACTCAAATATGGGCTTAGAAACCATAAAAAATGCATTGAGGAACCCCAAAATGCATTGAGAAACCTAAAAATGGACTGAGAAATCAGAAAATGCACTGGGAAAACCCAAAAATGGATTCAGGAACCCAAAAATGGACTGAGGAACACAAAAATGGATAGAGAAACCCAAAAATGGATTGAAAAAACCAAAATGGACTGAGAAACCCAAAAATAGGCTGGGAAAGCAAAAAAATCGATTGAAGAACCCCTAAAATGTGCTGACGAACCCAAAAATGAATTGAGGAACCCAGAAATGGCCTGAGGGACCCAAAAAAAATTGAGGGACACAAAAATGGGCTTAAGAATCCCAAAATGGGCTGAGGGATCAAAAAATGGATTGAGGAACCCAAAATGGGATTGAGAAAACAAAAATAGATCGAGGAATCCAAAAATAGGCTGACAAACCCAAAAATGAGTTGAGTGACCAAGACATGGTTTGAGGAACCCAAAATGGATTGAGGAAAAAAAAATGAACTGAGGAAACCAAAAAAATAGATTGACGAAACCAAAATGCATTGTAAACCTAAAAATGCACTGAGGAAGCCAAAAATAGATTGCGGAAGCCCAAAATGTGCTGCAAGACCCAAAAATGTCCTGGGCAACCCAAAAATTATTGAGGAACCCAAGAATGGATTGAGTAACCCAAAAATAAATAGAGGTACCCAAAAATGGTTTCGAGGAACCCAAAAATGGGTTGAGAAAACCAAAAATGGTTCGAGGAATCAAAAAATAGGCTGAGAAACCAAAAAATGGGCTGAGGGACCCAGACATGGATTGAGGAACGCAAAAATGGATCGAGGAACCTAAAAATGGACTGAGAAAACTAAAAAATAGATTGACAAACCCAAATGGATTGATAAACCCCAAAAATAAACTGGGAAACCCATAATGGCTGCAGGACCCAAAATGGATTGAGGAACCCAAAAAAGGGTTGAGGAACCCAAAAATGGATAGACAAACCCAAAAATGGAATTGAAAAAACCAAAAATGGGCTGAGGAACCCAAAAAAGGATTGAGAGACAAAAATGTGCTGAGAAACACAAAAAAAGGCTTGGAAATTGAAATTTGGGCGGGGAAAAAACCAAAAATGTATTGAGAGAACCAAAAATGGGCTGAGGGACCAAAAACGGACTGAGAAACCAAAAATGTCCTGGGCAACCCAAATATAGATTTAGGAACCCATAAATGGGCTAAGGAACCCAAAAATGGACTGGGAAAACCTAAAATGGATTGAGGTACCCAAAAATGGGCTGAGGGATCCAAAAATGGAAAGAGAGAGACAAATATGGGCTGAGGAACCCAAAACTTGACTGAGGAATCCAAAAATGGATTGAGGAAACAAAAAATGGGCTGAGAAAACCAAAAGTGCAATGAGAAAATAAAAAACAGATTGAGGAACCCCATAATGGGCTGAGAAACCAAAAAATGGACTGAAGAACCCAAAATGGATTGAGGAACCCGAAAATGGTTTGAGAAAACCAAAATAGTTCGAGGAATAGAAAAATAGGCTGAGAAACCCCAAAATGGGCTGAGTGACCAAGACATGGATTAAAAAAACCAAAAATGGATTGGCGAACCCCAAAATGGTCTGAAAAGCCTAAAAATGGGCTGAGAATTCCAAAATCGGATTGAGGAACCCAGCAATGGGCTGAGATACCCAAGAATGTATTGAGGGACCCAAAAATGGGCTTAGGAAATCCAAAATGGGCTGAGGGATCCAAAAATAGATTGAGGAACCCAAAAATGGGCTGATGGACCAAAAAATGGATAGAAAAAACCAAAAATGAATTGAGGAACCCCCAAAATGTGCTGAGGAAGCCAAAAATGGACTGAGGAACACAAAAAAAAGGATGAGGAACCCAAAAATGGGTGAGAAAACCAAAAATACTTTACCAAACCAAAAATGAACTGAGGGACCCGAAAATGTGCTGAGGGACTCCAAAATGGGTTGAGGGACCCAAAAATGGAATGAAAGAGCAAAAAATGGGCTGAGGGACTCAAAAATAGATTGAGGATATCAAAAATGGGCTGATTAAAACCAAAAATGGACTGAGGAACCCAAAAAAGGATGAGGATACCAAAAATGGTCTGAGAAACCCAAAAGTCCACTGAGGAAATCAAAAATGAATTGAGAAACACAAAAAAATTTGAGGCTGAGAAACCCAAAAATGAGATTGGAAACCCAAAAATAGATTGAAGAATCCAAAAAAAAGTTTAAGGAACTCAAAAATGGGTTGAGGGACCCAAAAAGGAATGAGGAATTAAAAAATGGATTGAGAAACCCAAAAATGGACTGGGAAACCCATAAAGGCTGCAGGACGCAAAAATGTATTGAGGAACCCAAAAATGGGCTGAGAAAACCAAAAATGGTTTGAGGAATCCAAAAGTAGGCTGAGAAACCCAAAAATGGACTGAGTGAACAAGACATGGATTAAAAAACCCCCAAAATGGATTGACGAACCCCAAAAATGGACTGGAAAGCCTAAAAATGGGCTGAGAAACCCAAAATTGGATTGAGGAACCAAAAAATGGACTGAGAACGCAAAAATAGGCTGGGAAACAAAAAAAATAGATTGAAAAACCCCCAAAATGGGCTAAGGGACCCACAAATTGGCTGCAGGACCCAAAAATGAATTGAGGAACCCAATGATGGTCTGAGGAACCCAGAAACAGCATGAGAAGCGCAAAAACAGAGTGAGGAACCCAAAAATGGATGGAGGAACCCAAAAATGTCCTGGGACACCCAAAAATGGATTGAGGAACCAAAAATGGGCTGCGGGGACCCAAAATGGACTTAGGAACCCAAAAATGGATTGAGGAACCCATAAATGGTTGGAGGAACTAAAAAATAGGCTGAGAAACCCAAAAATGGGCTGAGTGACCAAGACATGGATTGAGGAACCCAAAACTGGATTGAGGAAACAAAAATGAGCTGAAAGATCAAAAACAGACTGAGAAACCAAAAATGTCATGGGAAAACAAAAATGGATTGAGGAATTCAAATATGGGCTGAGAAACCATAAAAAATGGATTGAGGAATGCAAAAATGAATTGAGAAACCTAAAAATGGACCGAGAAATCAAAAAATGGACTGGGAAACCCAGAAATGGACTGAGGAACCCAGAAATGGGCTGTGTGACCAAGACATGGATAGACGAAAACTAAAAAATAGATTGATGAAAACCAAAAAATGGATTGTAAACCTAAAAATGGACTGAGGAAGCCAAAAATCGACTGGGAAACCCAAAAATGGACTGAGGAACCCAAAAATAGATTGAGGAACCCAAAAATGTGCTGCAAGACCCAAAAATGTCCTACGACACCAAAAATGGATTGAGGAACCCAGAAATGGATTGAGGAAGCCAAAAATGTCCTGGGACATCCAAAAATATATTGAGAAACCAAAAACTGGCTGAGGGACCCAAAAATGGATTGAGGAAAACAAAAATGGATTGAGGGACCCAAAAATAGTCTGAAAATCCAAAAAATGGGCTGAGAAACCAAAAATGGACTGAGTGATCAAGACATGGATTGAGGAACCCCAAAATAGGTTGAGAAAACCAAAAATAGTTCGAGGAATCGAAAAATAGGCTGAGAAACCCAAAAACGGGCTGAGAGACAAAGACATGGATTGAAAAACCCCCAAAATGGATTGACGAACCCCAAAAATGGTCTGAAAAGCCTAAAAATGGGCTGAGAAACCCAAAATAGGATTGAGGAACCCAGAAATGGGCTGAGCGACCCAAAAACCTAATGAGAGAGCAAAAAATGGTCTGAGGGACTCAAAAATGGATTGAGGATATAAAAAATGGGCTGAGGGACCCAAAAATGGGCTGCAGGAACCCAAAAATGTATTGAAGAACCCAATCATGGACTGAGGAACCAAAAAATGGCATGAGGAACCCAAAAATGGGCTGAGAAACCCAAAAAAAGGCTTGGAAACCTAAAAATGGGCTGCGGGACCCAAAAATGTATTAAGGAACCCCAAAACTAACTGAGGAACCCAAAACTGGATTGAGGAAAAAAATATGAGCTGAAGGATCAAAAACAGACTGAGAAACCAAAAATGTCATGGGCAAACCAAAAATGGAATGAGGAACACAAATATGGGCTTAGAAACCATAAAAAAAAGCATTGAGGAACCCCCAAAATGCATTGAGAAACCTAAAAATGGACTGAGAAATCAAAAAAATGGACTGGGAAACCCAAAAATGGATTCAGGAATCCAAAAATAGACTGAGGAACCGAAAAATGGGCTGAGTGACCAAGACATGGATAGACGAAAACTAAAAAAATAGATTGACGAAACCAAAAAAGGATTGTAAACCGAAAAATGAACTGAGGAAGCCAAAAATCGACTGTAAAACCCAAAAATGGACTCCGGAACCCAAAAATAGTTTGAGGAACCCAAAAATGGGCTGGGAAACCAAAAAAAGATTGAAAAACCCCAAAAATGGGCCAAGGGACCCAAAACTGTATTGAGGAACTCAATGACGGACTGAGGAACCCCAAAATGGCATGAGGAACCCAAAAAGGGGCTGAGGAACCCAAAAATGGATGGAGGAACCCAAAAATGTCCTGGGACACCCAAAAATGGATCGAGGAACCAAAAATGGGCTGCGGGACCCAAAATGGACTGAGAAACCCAAAAATGGATTGAGGAACCCATAAATGGATTGAGGAACTAAAAAATAGGCTGAGAAACCCAAAAATGGGCTGAGTGACCAAGGACATGGATTGAGGAACCAAACTGGATTGAGGAAACCAAAACTGAGCTGAAAGATCAAAAACTGACTGAGAAACCAAAAATGTCTTGGGCAGACCAAAAATGGATTGAGGAACTCAAATATGGGCTTAGAAACCATAAAAAATGCATTGAGGAACCCCAAAATGCATTGAGAAACCTAAAAATGGACTGAGAAATCAGAAATGCACTGGGAACCCAAAATGGATTCAGGAACCCAAAAATGGACTGAGGAACACAAAAATGGATAGAGAAACCCAAAAATGGATTGAAAAAACCAAAAATGGACTGAGAAACCCAAATATAGGCTGGGAAAGCAAAAAAAATCGATTGAAGAACCCCTAAAATGTGCTGACGAACCCAAAAATGAATTGAGGAACCCAGAAATGGCCCGAGGGACCCAAAAAAATTTGAGGGACCCAAAAATGGGCTTAAGAATCCCAAAATGGGCTGAGGGATCAAAAAATGGATTGAGGAACCCCCAAAATGGGTTGAGAAAACAAAAAATAGATCGAGGAATCCAAAAATAGGCTGACAAACCCAAAAATGAGTTGAGTGACCAAGACATGTTTGAGGAACCCAAAAATGGATTGAGGAAAAAAAAATGAACTGAGGAAACCAAAAAAATAGATTGACGAAACCAAAAATGCATTGTAAACCTAAAAATGCACTGAGGAAGCCAAAAATAGATTGCGGAAGCCCAAAATGTGCTGCAAGACCCAAAAATGTCCTGGGCAACCCAAAAATGTATTGAGGAACCCAAGAATGGATTGAGTAACCCAAAAATAAATAGAGGAACCCAAAAATGGTTTCGAGGAACCCAAAAATGGGTTGAGAAAACCAAAAATGGTTCGAGGAATCAAAAAATAGGCTGAGAAACCCAAAAATGGGCTGAGGGACCCAGACATGGATTGAGGAACGCAAAAATGGATCGAGGAACCTAAAAATGGACTGAGAAAACTAAAAAATAGATTGACAAACCCAAATGGATTGATAAACCCAAAAATAAACTGGGAAACCCATAATGGCTGCAGGACCCAAAAATGGATTGAGGAACCCAAAAATGGGTTGAGGAACCCAAAAATGGATAGACAAACCCAAAAATGGATTGAAAAAACCAAAATGGGCTGAGAAACCCAAAAAAGGATGAGAGACAAAAAATGTGCTGAGAAACACAAAAAAAAGCTTGGAAATTGAAATTTGGGCGGGGAGAAACCAAAAATGTATTGAGAGAACCAAAAATGGGCTGAGGGACCAAAAACGGACTGAGAAACCAAAAATGTCCTGGGCAACCCAAATATAGATTTAGGAACCCATAAATGGGCTAAGGAACCCAAAAAATGGACTGGGAAAACCTAAAATGGATTGAGGTACCCAAAAATGGGCTGAGGGATCCAAAAATGGAAAGAGAGAGACAAATATGGCTGAGGAACCCAAAACTTGACTGAGGAATCCAAAAATGGATTGAGGAAACAAAAATGGGCTGAGAAAACCAAAAGTGCAATGAGAAAATAAAAAACAGATTGAGGAACCCCCATAATGGGCTGAGAAACCAAAAAATGGACTGAAGAACCCAAAAATGGATTGAGGAACCCGAAAATGGTTTGAGAAAACCAAAAATAGTTCGAGGAATAGAAAAATAGGCTGAGAAACCCCAAAATGGGCTGAGTGACCAAGACATGGATTAAAAAAAACAAAAATGGATTGGCGAACCCCAAAATGGTCTGAAAAGCCTAAAAATGGGCTGAGAATTCCAAAATCGGATTGAGGAACCGAAAAATGGGCTGATGGACCAAAAATGGATAGAAAAAACCAAAAAATGAATTGAGGAACCCCCAAAATGTGCTGAGGAAGCCAAAAATGGACTGAGGAACACAAAAAAAAGGATTGAGGAACCCAAAAATGGGTGAGAAAACCAAAAATGCTTTACCAAACCAAAAGTGAACTGAGGGACCCGAAAATGTGCTGAGGGACTCCAAAATGGGCTGAGGGACCCAAAAATGGAATGAAAGAGCAAAAAATGGGCTGAGGGACTCAAAAATAGATTGAGGATATCAAAAATGGGCTGATTAAACCAAAATGGACTGAGGAACCCAAAAAAGGATTGAGGATACCAAAAATGGTCTGAGAACCCAAAAGTCCACTGAGGAAAGCAAAAATGAATTGAGAAACACAAAAATGGGCTGAGAAACCCAAAAATGAGATTGGAAACCCAAAAATAGATTGAAGAATCCAAAAAAAAAGTTTAAGGAACTCAAAAATGGGTTGAGGGACCCAAAAAGGAATGAGGAATTAAAAAATCGATTGAGAAACCCAAAATGGACTGGGAAACCCATAAAGGCTGCAGGACGCAAAAATGTATTGAGGAACCCAAAAATGGGCTGAGAAAACCAAAAATGGTTCGAGGAATCCAAAAGTAGGCTGAGAAACCCAAAAATGGACTGAGTGAACAAGACATGGATTAAAAAACCCCAAAAATGGATTGACGAACCCCCAAAATGGTCTGGAAAGCCTAAAAAATGGGCTGAGAAACTCAAAATTGGATTGAGGAACCAAAAAATGGACTGAGAAACGCAAAAATAGGCTGGGAAACAAAAAAAATAGATTGAAAAACAAAAACCCCCAAAATGGGCTAAGGGACCCACAAATTGGCTGCAGGACCCAAAAATGAATTGAGGAACCCAATGATGGTCTGAGGAACCCAGAAACGGCATGAGAAGCGCAAAAACAGAGTGAGGAACCCAAAAATGGATGGAGGAACCCAAAAATGTCCTGGGACACCCAAAAATGGATTGAGGAACCAAAATGGGCTGCGGGACCCAAAATGGACTTAGGAACCCAAAAATGGATTGAGGAACCCATAAATGGTTGGAGGAACTAAAAAATAGGCTGAGAAACCCAAAAATGGGCTGAGTGACCAAGACATGGATTGAGGAACCCAAAACTGGATTGAGGAAACAAAAATGAGCTGAAAGATCAAAAACAGACTGAGAAACCAAAAATGTCATGGGAAAACAAAAATGGATTGAGGAATTCAAATATGGGCTGAGAAACCATAAAAAATGGTTGGAGGAACTAAAAATGAATTGAGAAACCTAAAAATGGACCGAGAAATCAAAAAATGGACTGGGAAACCCAGAAATGGACTGAGGAACCCAGAAATGGGCTGTGTGACCAAGACATGGATAGACGAAAACTAAAAAATAGATTGACGAAACCAAAAATGGATTGTAAACCTAAAAATGGACTGAGGAAGCCAAAAATCGACTGGGAAACCCAAAAATGGACTGAGGAACCCAAAAATAGATTGAGGAACCCAAACTGTGCTGCAAGACCCAAAAATGTCCTACGACACCAAAAATGGATTGAGGAACCCAGAAATGGATTGAGGAAGCCAAAAATGTCCTGGGACATCCAAAAATATATTGAGAAACCAAAAACTGGCTGAGGGACCCAAAAATGGATTGAGGAAAACAAAAATGGATTGAGGGACCCAAAAATAGTCTGAAAATCCAAAAAATGGGCTGAGAAACCAAAATGGACTGAGTGATCAAGACATGGATTGAGGAACCCCAAAATAGGTTGAGAAAACCAAAAATAGTTCGAGGAATCGAAAAATAGGCTGAGAAACCCAAAAACGGGCTGAGAGACAAAGACATGGATTGAAAAACCCCCAAAATGGATTGACGAACCCCAAAAATGGTCTGAAAAGCCTAAAAATGGGCTGAGAAACCCAAAATAGGATTGAGGAACCCAGAAATGGGCTGAGCGACCCAAAAACCTAATGAGAGAGCAAAAAATGGTCTGAGGGACTCAAAAATGGATTGAGGATATAAAAAATGGGCTGAGGGACCCAAAAATGGGCTGCAGGAACCCAAAAATGTATTGAGGAACCCAATCATGGACTGAGGAACCAAAAAATGGCATGAGGAACCCAAAAATGGGCTGAGAAACCCAAAAAAAAGCTTGGAAACATAAAAATGGGCTGCGGGACCCAAAAATGTATTAAGGAACCCCAAAACTAACTGAGGAACCCAAAACTGGATTGAGGAAAAAAATATGAGCTGAAGGATCAAAAACAGACTGAGAAACCAAAAATGTCATGGGCAAACCAAAATGGAATGAGGAACACAAATATGGGCTTAGAAACCATAAAAAAAGCATTGAGGAACCCCAAAATGCATTGAGAAACCTAAAAATGGACTGAGAAATCAAAAATGGACTGGGAAACCCAAAAATGGATTCAGGAATCCAAAATAGACTGAGGAACCGAAAAATGGGCTGAGTGACCAAGACATGGATAGACGAAAACTAAAAAATAGATTGACGAAACCAAAAAAGGATTGTAAACCGAAAAATGAACTGAGGAAGCCAAAAATCGACTGTAAAACCCAAAAATGGACTCCGGAACACAAAAATAGTTTGAGGAACTCAAAAATGGGCTGGGAAACCAAAAAAAAAATTTAAAAACCCCAAAAATGGGCCAAGGGACCCAAAACTGTATTGAGGAACTCAATGACGGACTGAGGAACCCCAAAATGGCATGAGGAACCCAAAAAGGGGCTGAGGAACCCAAAAATGGATGGAGGAACCCAAAAATGTCCTGGGACACCCAAAAATGGATCGAGGAACCAAAAATGGGCTGCGGGACCCAAAATGGACTGAGAAACCCAAAAATGGATTGAGGAACCCATAAATGGATTGAGGAACTAAAAAATAGGCTGAGAAACCCAAAAATGGGCTGAGTGACCAAGACATGGATTGAGGAACCCAAAACTGGATTGAGGAAACCAAAACTGAGCTGAAAGATCAAAAACTGACTGAGAAACCAAAAATGTCTTGGGCAGACCAAAAATGGATTGAGGAACTCAAATATGGGCTTAGAAACCATAAAAAATGCATTGAGGAACCCCAAAATGCATTGAGAAACCTAAAAATGGACTGAGAAATCAGAAAATGCACTGGGAAACCCAAAAATGGATTCAGGAACCCAAAAATGGACTGAGGAACACAAAAATGGATAGAGAAACCCAAAAATGGATTGAAAAAACCAAAAATGGACTGAGAAACCCAAAAATAGGCTGGGAAAGCAAAAAAATCGATTGAAGAACCCCTAAAATGTGCTGACGAACCCAAAAATGAATTGAGGAACCCAGAAATGGCCTGAGGGACCAAAAAAATTTGAGGGACCCAAAAATGGGCTTAAGAATCCCAAAATGGGCTGAGGGATCAAAAAATGGATTGAGGAACCCCAAAATGGGTTGAGAAAACAAAAAATAGATCGAGGAATCCAAAAATAGGCTGACAAACCCAAAAATGAGTTGAGTGACCAAGACATGGTTTGAGGAACCCAAAAATGGATTGAGGAAAAAAAAATGAACTGAGGAAACCAAAAAAATAGATTGACGAAACCAAAAATGCATTGTAAACCTAAAAATGCACCGAGGAAGCCAAAAATAGATTGCGGAAGCCCAAAATGTGCTGCAAGACCCAAAAATGTCCTGGGCAACCCAAAAATGTATTGAGGAACCCAAGAATGGATTGAGTAACCCAAAAATAAATAGAGGAACCCAAAAATGGTTTCGAGGAACCCAAAAATGGGTTGAGAAAACCAAAAATGGTTCGAGGAATCAAAAAATAGGCTGAGAAACCCAAAAATGGGCTGAGGGACCCAGACATGGATTGAGGAACGCAAAAATGGATCGAGGAACCTAAAAATGGACTGAGAAAACTAAAAAATAGATTGAAAAACCCAAATGGATTGCTAAACCCAAAAATAAACTGGGAAACCCATAATGGCTGCAGGACCCAAAAATGGATTGAGGAACCCAAAAATGGGTTGAGGAACCCAAAAATGGATAGACAAACCCAAAAATGGATTGAAAAAACCAAAAATGGGCTGAGAAACCCAAAAAAGGATTGAGAGACAAAAAATGTGCAGAGAAACACAAAAAAAAGGCTTGGAAATTGAAATTTGGGCGGGGAGAAACCAAAATGTATTGAGAGAACCAAAAATGGGCTGAGGGACCAAAAACGGACTGAGAAACCAAAAATGTCCTGGGCAACCCAAATATAGATTTAGGAACCCATAAATGGGCTAAGGAACCCAAAAATGGACTGGGAAAACCTAAAATGGATTGAGGTACCCAAAAATGGGTGAGAAAACCAAAAATGCTTTACCAAACCAAAAATGAACTGAGGGACCCGAAAATGTGCTGAGGGACTCCAAAATGGGCTGAGGGACCCAAAAATGGAATGAAAGAGCAAAAAATGGGCTGAGGGACTCAAAAATAGATTGAGGATATCAAAAATGGGCTGATTAAACCAAAAATGGACTGAGGAACCCAAAAAAGGATTGAGGATACCAAAAATGGTCTGAGAAACCCAGAAGTCCACTGAGGAAAGCAAAAATGAATTGAGAAACACAAAAATGGGCTGAGAAACCCAAAAATGAGATTGGAAACCCAAAAATAGATTGAAGAATCCAAAAAAAAGTTTAAGGAACTCAAAAATGGGTTGAGGGACCCAAAAAGGAATGAGGAATTAAAAAATGGATTGAGAAACCCAAAAATGGACTGGGAAACCCATAAAGGCTGCAGGACGCAAAAATGTATTGAGGAACCCAAAAATGGGCTGAGAAAACCAAAAATGGTTCGAGGAATCCAAAAGTAGGCTGAGAAACCCAAAAATGGACTGAGTGAACAAGACATGGATTAAAAAACCCCAAAAATGGATTGACAAACCCCCAAAATGGTCTGGAAAGCCTAAAAATGGGCTGAGAAACCCAAAATTGGATTGAGGAACCAAAAAATGGACTGAGAAACGCAAAAATAGGCTGGGAAACAAAAAAAATAGATTGAAAAACCCCCAAAATGGGCTAAGGGACCCACAAATTGGCTGCAGGACCCAAAAATGAATTGAGGAACCCAATGATGGTCTGAGGAACCCAGAAACGGCATGAGAAGCGCAAAAACAGAGTGAGGAACCCAAAAATGGATGGAGGAACCCAAAAATGTCCTGGGACACCCAAAATGGATTGAGGAACCAAAAATGGGCTGCGGGACCCAAAATGGACTTAGGAACCCAAAAATGGATTGAGGAACCCATAAATGGATTGAGGAACTAAAAAATAGGCTGAGAAACCCAAAAATGGGCTGAGTGACCAAGACATGGATTGAGGAACCCAAAACTGGATTGAGGAAACCAAAACTGAGCTGAAAGATCAAAAACTGACTGAGAAACCAAAAATGTCTTGGGCAGACCAAAAATGGATTGAGGAACTCAAATATGGGCTTAGAAACCATAAAAAATGCATTGAGGAACCCCAAAATGCATTGAGAAACCTAAAAATGGACTGAGAAATCAGAAAATGCACTGGAAACCCAAAAATGGATTCAGGAACCCAAAAATGGACTGAGGAACACAAAAATGGATAGAGAAACCCAAAAATGGATTGAAAAAACAAAAATGGACTGAGAAACCCAAAAATAGGCTGGGAAAGCAAAAAAAATCGATTGAAGAACCCCTAAAATGTGCTGACGAACCCAAAAATGAATTGAGGAACCCAGAAATGGCCTGAGGGACCCAAAAAAATTTGAGGGACCCAAAAATGGGCTTAAGAATCCCAAAATGGGCTGAGGGATCAAAAAATGGATTGAGGAACCCCAAAATAGGTTGAGAAAACAAAAAATAGATCGAGGAATCCAAAAATAGGCTGACAAACCCAAAAATGAGTTGAGTGACCAAGACATGGTTTGAGGAACCCAAAAATGGATTGAGGAAAAAAAAATGAACTGAGGAAACCAAAAAAATAGATTGACGAAACCAAAAATGCATTGTAAACCTAAAAATGCACTGAGGAAGCCAAAAATAGATTGCGGAAGCCCAAAATGTGCTGCAAGACCCAAAAATGTCCTGGGCAACCCAAAAATGTATTGAGGAACCCAAGAATGGATTGAGTAACCCAAAAATAAAATAGAGGAACCCAAAAATGGTTTCGAGGAACCCCAAAATGGGTTGAGAAAACCAAAATGGTTCGAGGAATCAAAAAATAGGCTGAGAAACCCAAAAATGGGCTGAGGGACCCAGACATGGATTGAGGAACGCAAAAATGGATCGAGGAACCTAAAAATGGACTGAGAAAACTAAAAAATAGATTGACAAACCCAAATGGATTGATAAACCCAAAAATAAACTGGGAAACCCATAATGGCTGCAGGACCCAAAAATGGATTGAGGAACCCAAAAATGGGTTGAGGAACCCAAAAATGGATAGACAAACCCAAAAATGGATTGAAAAAACCAAAAATGGGCTGAGGAACCCAAAAAAGGATTGAGAGACAAAAAATGTGCTGAGAAACACAAAAAATAGGCTTGGAAATTGAAATTTGGGCGGGGAAAAACCAAAAATGTATTGAGAGAACCAAAAATGGGCTGAGGGACCAAAAACGGACTGAGAAACCAAAAATGTCCTGGGCAACCCAAATATAGATTTAGGAACCCATAAATGGGCTAAGGAACCCAAAAATGGACTGGGAAAACCTAAAATGGATTGAGGTACCCAAAAATGGGCTGAGGGATCCAAAAATGGAAAGAGAGAGACAAATATGGGCTGAGGAACCCAAAACTTGACTGAGGAATCCAAAAATGGATTGAGGAAACAAAAAATGGGCTGAGAAAACCAAAAGTGCAATGAGAAAATAAAAAACAGATTGAGGAACCCCATAATGGGCTGAGAAACCAAAAAATGGACTGAAGAACCCAAAAATGGATTGAGGAACCCGAAAATGGTTTGAGAAAACCAAAAATAGTTCGAGGAATAGAAAAATAGGCTGAGAAACCCCAAAATGGGCTGAGTGACCAAGACATGGTTTAAAAAAACCAAAAATGGATTGGCAAACCCCAAAATGGTCTGAAAAGCCTAAAAATGGGCTGAGAATTCCAAAATCGGATTGAGGAACCCAGCAATGGGCTGAGATACCCAAGAATGTATTGAGGGACCCAAAAATGGGCTTAGGAAATCCAAAATGGGCTGAGGGATCCAAAAATAGATTGAGGAACCCAAAAATGGGCTGATGGACCAAAAAATGGATAGAAAAAACCAAAAATGAATTGAGGAACCCCCAAAATGTGCTGAGGAAGCCAAAAATGGACTGAGGAACACAAAAAAAAGGATTGAGGAACCCAAAAATGGGTGAGAAAACCAAAAATGCTTTACCAAACCAAAAATGAACTGAGGGACCCGAAAATGTGCTGAGGGACTCCAAAATGGGCTGAGGGACCCAAAAATGGAATGAAAGAGCAAAAAATGGGCTGAGGGACTCAAAAATAGATTGAGGATATCAAAAATGGGCTGATTAAACCAAAAATGGACTGAGGAACCCAAAAAAGGATTGAGGATACCAAAAATGGTCTGAGAAACCCAGAAGTCCACTGAGGAAAGCAAAAATGAATTGAGAAACACAAAAATGGGCTGAGAAACCCAAAAATGAGATTGGAAACCCAAAAATAGATTGAAGAATCCAAAAAAAAGTTTAAGGAACTCAAAAATGGGTTGAGGGACCCAAAAAGGAATGAGGAATTAAAAAATGGATTGAGAAACCCAAAAATGGACTGGGAAACCCATAAAGGCTGCAGGACGCAAAAATGTATTGAGGAACCCAAAAATGGGCTGAGAAAACCAAAAATGGTTCGAGGAATCCAAAAGTAGGCTGAGAAACCCAAAAATGGACTGAGTGAACAAGACATGGATTAAAAAACCCCAAAAATGGATTGACGAACCCCCAAAATGGTCTGGAAAGCCTAAAAATGGGCTGAGAAACCCAAAATTGGATTGAGGAACCAAAAAATGGACTGAGAAACGCAAAAATAGGCTGGGAAACAAAAAAAATAGATTGAAAAACCCCCAAAATGGGCTAAGGGACCCACAAATTGGCTGCAGGACCCAAAAATGAATTGAGGAACCCAATGATGGTCTGAGGAACCCAGAAACGGCATGAGAAGCGCAAAAACAGAGTGAGGAACCCAAAAATGGATGGAGGAACCCAAAAATGTCCTGGGACACCCAAAAATGGATTGAGGAACCAAAAATGGGCTGCGGGACCCAAAATGGACTTAGGAACCCAAAAATGGATTGAGGAACCCATAAATGGTTGGAGGAACTAAAAAATAGGCTGAGAAACCCAAAAATGGGCTGAGTGACCAAGACATGGATTGAGGAACCCAAAACTGGATTGAGGAAACAAAAATGAGCTGAAAGATCAAAAACAGACTGAGAAACCAAAAATGTCATGGGAAAACAAAAATGGATTGAGGAATTCAAATATGGGCTGAGAAACCATAAAAAATGGTTGGAGGAACTAAAAAATGAATTGAGAAACCTAAAAATGGACCGAGAAATCAAAAAATGGACTGGGAAACCCAGAAATGGACTGAGGAACCCAGAAATGGGCTGTGTGACCAAGACATGGATAGACGAAAACTAAAAAATAGATTGACGAAACCAAAAATGGATTGTAAACCTAAAAATGGACTGAGGAAGCCAAAAATCGACTGGGAAACCCAAAAATGGACTGAGGAACCCAAAAATAGATTGAGGAACCCAAAAATGTGCTGCAAGACCCAAAAATGTCCTACGACACCAAAAATGGATTGAGGAACCCAGAAATGGATTGAGGAAGCCAAAAATGTCCTGGGACATCCAAAAATATATTGAGAAACCAAAACTGGCTGAGGGACCCAAAAATGGATTGAGGAAAACAAAAATTGATTGAGGGACCCAAAAATAGTCTGAAAATCCAAAAAATGGGCTGAGAAACCAAAAATGGACTGAGTGATCAAGACATGGATTGAGGAACCCCAAAATAGGTTGAGAAAACCAAAAATAGTTCGAGGAATCGAAAAATAGGCTGAGAAACCCAAAAACGGGCTGAGAGACAAAGACATGGATTGAAAAACCCCCAAAATGGATTGACGAACCCCAAAAATGGTCTGAAAAGCCTAAAAATGGGCTGAGAAACCCAAAATAGGATTGAGGAACCCAGAAATGGGCTGAGCGACCCAAAAACGGAATGAGAGAGCAAAAAATGGTCTGAGGGACTCAAAAATGGATTGAGGATATAAAAAATGGGCTGAGGGACCCAAAAATGGGCTGCAGGAACCCAAAAATGTATTGAGGAACCCAATCATGGACTGAGGAACCAAAAAATGGCATGAGGAACCCAAAAATGGGCTGAGAAACCCAAAAAAAAGCTTGGAAACCTAAAAATGGGCTGCGGGACCCAAAAATGTATTAAGGAACCCCAAAACTAACTGAGGAACCCAAAACTGGATTGAGGAAAAAAATATGAGCTGAAGGATCAAAAACAGACTGAGAAACCAAAAATGTCATGGGCAAACCAAAAATGGAATGAGGAACACAAATATGGGCTTAGAAACCATAAAAAATGCATTGAGGAACCCCAAAATGCATTGAGAAACCTAAAAATGGACTGAGAAATCAAAAAATGGACTGGGAAACCCAAAAATGGATTCAGGAATCCAAAAATAGACTGAGGAACCGAAAAATGGGCTGAGTGACCAAGACATGGATAGACGAAAACTAAAAAAATAGATTGACGAAACCAAAAAAGGATTGTAAACCGAAAAATGAACTGAGGAAGCCAAAAATCGACTGTAAAACCCAAAAATGGACTCCGGAACCCAAAAATAGTTTGAGGAACCCAAAAATGGGCTGGGAAACCAAAAAAAAGATTGAAAAACCCCAAAAATGGGCCAAGGGATCCAAAACTGTATTGAGGAACTCAATGACGGACTGAGGAACCCCAAAATGGCATGAGGAACCCAAAAAGGGGCTGAGGAACCCAAAAATGGATGGAGGAACCCAAAAATGTCCTGGGACACCCAAAAATGGATCGAGGAACCAAAAATGGGCTGCGGGACCCAAAATGGACTGAGAAACCCAAAAATGGATTGAGGAACCCATAAATGGATTGAGGAACTAAAAAATAGGCTGAGAAACCCAAAAATGGGCTGAGTGACCAAGACATGGATTGAGGAACCCAAAACTGGATTGAGGAAACCAAAACTGAGCTGAAAGATCAAAAACTGACTGAGAAACCAAAAATGTCTTGGGCAGACCAAAAATGGATTGAGGAACTCAAATATGGGCTTAGAAACCATAAAAAATGCATTGAGGAACCCCAAAATGCATTGAGAAACCTAAAAATGGACTGAGAAATCAGAAAATGCACTGGGAAACCCAAAAATGGATTCAGGAACCCAAAAATGGACTGAGGAACACAAAAATGGATAGAGAAACCCAAAAATGGATTGAAAAAACCAAAAATGGACTGAGAAACCCAAAAATAGGCTGGGAAAGCAAAAAAATCGATTGAAGAACCCCTAAAATGTGCTGACGAACCCAAAAATGAATTGAGGAACCCAGAAATGGCCTGAGGGACCCAAAAAATTTGAGGGACCCAAAAATGGGCTTAAGAATCCCAAAATGGGCTGAGGGATCAAAAAATGGATTGAGGAACCCCAAAATGGGTTGAGAAAACAAAAAATAGATCGAGGAATCCAAAAATAGGCTGACAAACCCAAAAATGAGTTGAGTGACCAAGACATGGTTTGAGGAACCCAAAAATGGATTGAGGAAAAAAAAATG